>JASAMX010022560.1:0-27554 GCA_030248175.1 Microlaimidae sp. YZB2_3
AAAAAGGGTGTAAAAGTATGAATATGTGATGAAAATTTACCTGCCTTTTTAGGAAGAAAATTTATTAAAAAAAAATACCTAAAAATTTCCCAAGGGGGGGGGGTCAGATTTCAAATTCTAGAGGGGGATCAGGGGTAAAAAATTCGGAAATTTGGGGGGAGCGGGGGCCCGTCTAGGGGTGGGGTCCCAAAATTTCGAGGCTAAGGGGGGTGGACCCCACCTTGCCCCCCCTCCTTTCTCACCTATGGTCGCAAGAAAGCTAACACTCCTTTAAAAATTACTGCGCAGAAAAACCAGCAAAAAATTATGGATTTTTGCTGTTGGATACAAAGTTGCACATGTGCGACCGACTATTCCAGCAAATTTTAGTCAAAATTATAATAGACATTCTCATTTGTTACATATTTGAACATAACATGAGAATGTCCGACTCTATTCTTACACTGAAATTCTGAACAAAATTTCGCTAAAAAATCGCTCATGCTTAAAGTGTTCTTTTATCAGACCTGTGCACTGCCATCCCCCAGGGTTTTATTTGGGGGGCAACTTTTTTGAAACGAGGGGCAAACAGGGGAGAAAGAAAAAAAGGAGGAAAAAAGAAGGGAAAAGGAAAAAAAGGGACAAAAAAAAGCGAAAATAAGTCTAAAATGGCTTAAAATGCATTGAAATAGGCTAAAAACTGCAAAAAATTCGCGATGATGGCGTCATTATAAGTCAAAAATGGCGCCATAATTTTAGGGTACTTTTTCATTTTTTGGTGGGGGGCAAAGGTGGGCAGCCTCCCGGATTTTGGGGGGTATACCCTACCCCCGAAACTTGGGGAGGGTGTCCCAATTTTTTGGGGGTATACCTCAAACACCCCATTTTTAGCGTTTTTAGTACTAGGACCCCCCAAATTTTAGGGAGGGTGTCCGGAGTTCTCCTCAAAAATTAGGGGGATTGTCAGTCAGCTATAATCGGGATTTTTAGGGGTATAACCCCCAACCCCCCCCCCCCCCCCCTGCCCGCCTATGGGGGAGCAAATCCTCCAATAAAGCGGGGGGCAATTCCAGACCGTGCACAGATCTGTTTTATGTCTTGCAAAAATAATTGCTGTGCAAAAAAGCAACATTGTGTGGGGTAGGGTTTGGGGGGGGGGTTGTCTCCAATTTTTGAGGGGGGAGTTGTAGGGGGTTGATAAAATTTTAAAATAGTAAAAAATAATTATAAAAGGGTAAAATTTTTTGCGCTTGGTTGGTGTTTTTTTGTTGTTTTTTGTTGTTTTTTTTTGTTATTTGAAAAATTTGGTTTATTAAGGTATAATTATAAATGTGGTAGAAAAAATTTTTATTTTGTTTTGATTTGTTATAATTTTTTTGTTGTATTTTGGTTTTTTGTGGGTGGGGGGGGGGGTTTTTTTTGTTTTTTTGTCGTTCCCGGGGGGGGGGGGGGCCCCCCCCCCCCCGCCCATTGAGTCTGAGCGCAAAGAAAGTCGCAATTTTTTTCAAGAAAACTTACATTGCTTTAAAAATAGCTGCGCAGGAGAAGTAGCAAAAAATGGCGGATTTTAAGAAAAGTCGCACAAAAGTTTGAAAGTTACTTTTCTATCAAAATTTTGGTCAAAATTTTAGTGTACAATCAAACATTTTCTTCTGTTATAAATTCTTCATATTAACAATTCATAATATGTTTTTAGGTTCTTAATATATTAATATTCTAAAATATAAAAGAAGATTAAAGCAAGTTTTACCTATAATCGCTTCAATTCTCTAAAATATTTTTGACAAAAATATTTTGGAGAAATAATTTAGTTTTTAAGATACTGGTACGTGGTACAGGTGTTTTTTTACAAAATTTTATATAGACTTGCAAAACTTTTTATACAATATTCCTCAAAAAATTCAATAAACTTTGTACTATTTTTACACGCTTATTAATTGGAAGTCAAGAATGTTTTGTTTTTAAACGAAATGATAATAAAAAATCGGAAGCCACATTATAATAATTATAAAGGTAAGTACAAAAAACATAAAGTAGGTAACCAACCAGAACACTCTTTTAAAATCCATAGTGATCCAGGTATAGTGCGTCGACAGAAACTTTTTTGTTTTTTTTTGTAAAATAAAATGTTTACTTTGAATGTTTTAAAAACTCTTAGGCTAATATTAAAAATTTTATCAAATTAGATAGATTATTTAGGCATAGAAAAGTTATTAAAGCACTGTTTTTTTATTAAAAACCATGTTTTTGACATTAAATATCTTAGAAACTATAAAAAATACTTTTATTATTATAGATCAAAAATTAATACTTGTTAATTGTCTGGAAGGTGATGGGGCTTTGGGCTTTGCCAGGATGTGAAGGAGGTCGGTCTGTCAGCAAAATTTAGTCATATATTAAATTTTCACGTACCTAAATACTTTTTTATTCAAGAATATTTTGCTTTTCATATTTATTTACAGAAGGAATCGCGATTCAGGAAAGCTATATTATGCAAAGCGAGGACATGAGCGTCTCTCACAAGCGGGGATGCTCCGGCCGGGCGGCGGCCCTTCCCGTCTCCCTATTTTCGTCCTGGTGGCGCTGGCCGTCGTGTGCGCCCTCCTTTTCTTTAACTACACCAACCTCAGCGCTCAGAAATCCCAATTGGAAGCGGATCTGAAGGTGAACGGTATGAACTTGGGAGTCTGTCTACAGGAGAAGAAAGGTGAGGAAATGACTTTTTTCATGGGAAATTAGGATAGAAATATGGGTAGCAGGCAATATGAAATCGATATGGTTTTATGATATATATAAAAGAGAATCGCAGCCAAATGACTTTTAATTTTTTTTAACCATATGTGAGACTGGCAATCCACGCCCCTAGCCTCGAAATTATTATGCCCCCTTTCCTAAAAATAATATGGGGACTCCGAAATTTTTAAATTTTTTACCCCTGACGCTGACGCTGACCTAGAATTTTTATTTTTTATCTTTTTTACCTCGTTAGTTAATTAAACGTGATGTCAATTGGTTAATTTTAGTTCATCAGTTAATTAAACACGGTCTCAATTAGTTAAATAAAAATAGTTAATTAAAAAGTAAGTTAATTAATGTCGTGTTAGTTAATTAAAACACAAATATTTCCTCCAGAATTCGACTCGAAAATGGAAAAAGCGCGCATGGATCAACGGGAGTCCCTGATTCAAAAGAAGAACCTGGAGGAGAGTCTCCGATCGGCCGAGGGTATCCGGAAAAAAGCGGAGGAGCGAGCGAATTTCTTGGAAAAGCGCCTGGAAGACTCAGACCGGGAACTTAAAGAAGCCAAAGGGAAGCTGGAGGACGGTCTACAGAGCCTGGTGGGTTTGGTTTTATTTTCCTGTGGGTTTTTTGGTTTGTTGTTATTGTTTGTTGTGGTGGGTTTTAGCTAATCCAGACCTGTGCACTGCTCCCCCGGGGTTTTATTGCCTGGCAACTTTTTTGAAACGGGGGGGGGGGCAAAGATAGATGAACAGGGGGGTTAGGGTGGGGTCCATCCTCACCTCTTATGAAATTTTGCCCCCCCCTAGAAAAAAAAATCCAGGGCCCCCTCCCCCCAAACTTTCGAATGTTTTACCCCTGACACCCCTCTAGATTTTGAAATCTCACCCTCCCCCCCTTGCCCTTCCCTCTCGAGAAAATTTTAAGTATTTTTTTATACTAAATTTTTTTCCAAAAACGTGAATTTTTAATACAAATTCATGTTTTTATACCCTTTTTATACCAGAATACAGACCTGTGCACGGTCTGGAAATGCCCCCCCGTTTTATTGGAGGATTTGCCCCCCCGTTTTATTGCCCCCCCGCCAAAAAATGAAAAAGTACCCTAAAATTATGACGCCATTTTTGACCTATGATGACGCCATCATCGCGAATTTTTTGCAGTTTTTAGCCTATTTCAATGTATTTTAAGCCATTTTAGACCTATTTTTACCTTATTTTCGCTTTTTTTGTCCCTTTTTTCCCTTTTCCCTTCTTTTTTCTCTTTTTTTCTCCTTTTTTTCTCTTTTTTTTCTTTCCCCCCTGATTGCCCCCCGTTTTATTGCCCCCCGTTTTAACCCGGGGGGGGGGGCAGTGCACAGGTCTGAGAATATCGCTTTTTATTCAATAAAATGTAGTATTATTTTATAAAAAAACTATTATTTAACCTTTAATGGTTTAAAAGTATTTTGTTTCGGACATTCGACCCCACCTGACCTCCTTCTAGGTTTCAAAATCTTCCACTCCGGGTTGACCCCCCTAGAAAGCTAGGGGGTTCGGTTCGACCCTCCCTCCCCCTAGGACCCACCCTTAGATTTTCAAATGTCATTTACCCGTGGTAAACACTCCCCCCTGTTTCGGTGATCGTGTTAATCTATAGGGGCAAGCATGGAAGAAAGAAAAAAAAAGAAGAAAAAAGGCGAAATTTAAGTAAAATAGGTTTAAAATGGCTTAAAAATCATTGAAATATACTAAAAACTGCAAAAATAGACGATGACGGCGTAATAATAGGTCAAAAAAGGCGCCCTAATTTTTTAGTAATTTTTTTCATTTTTGGGCAGGGGGGGCACTACCACTAATATTCCGGGGGGGCATTTCCAGACCGTGCACAGGTCTGCTAATCGCCTTGTTTTCAATCAACTCGGTGGTAATAAAAAATTAGAGAGGGGGCAGACCTGTGCACTGCCCTCGGGGGTTTTATTGGGGAAGGGGCAATTCAAAAACGAGGGGGAGGGCAATAAAACGGGGGAGGGGGCACGCAGAAGAGAAAAAAAGAAGGGAAAATGGAAAAAAGGGACAAAAAAGCGAAAATAATGTAAAAGTAGGTCTAAAATGGCTTTAAAAGCATTGAAATAGGCTAAAAACTGCAAAAAATTGGCAATGATGGCGTCATAAAAGGTAAAAAAATGGCGTCATAATTTTTTGGGTACTTCTTAATTTTTGGGCGGGGGGAGCAGCAATAAAACGAAGGGGTGGAAGGCATTTCCAGACCGTGTACAGGTCTGGGGGGTACTCGACCCTCAAATTCGGGAGAGAGGAGGGTCCAGGGAATTTCTAACGTTGTATCCCAAACACTCCATTTTTAGCGTTTTTAGTTCTGAGACCTCCTCTTCAAATTTTAGAGGAGGGGGAGTATCCGAACTCTTTTTAAATTTTAGGAAGAAGGTGTTGGCAGTTTTGATATTTTTTGGAATAGTGAAATCCAGCAACTCCCATAGATGTTTTTTTTTGGGGTGGGAGACAAAGGGGTCCACCCTCCCCTAGAGCCAAAATTTCAGACCCCCTCCCCTAGAAAATATTCAGTCCCCCATACGTGAGAACGGTCCGGAAAACTAGGGGGTCGTTACCCGGGGTAAATCGAACTTTAAATTCTACGAGGGGGGTCCCAGGCGGATCCGGACCCCCCTAGCATTTTAGGGGGGGGGGTCGACCCGGGGTGCGAAAGTTTGCAATCCAGAGCGGTCAGGTGGGGACCGGTGTCCAAAGCAAAAAATTTTAAACCAAAATAATTTTAATATTTTTTCTTTTTATGGGATAATACTACATTTTATTAAATAAAAAGCGATATTCTGGTGTAAAAAGTGTAAAAACACATGAATTTGTGTTAAAAATTCGCGTTTTTGGAAGAAAATTTAGTATAAAAAATACCTAAAATTTTCCTGAGGAAGGAGGGAGGGAAACTGGAAAGTACACCGACACCAGAAAAAACTGGAGAGTACACCGACACCGACCATCTTTGCTGTAAATTATTATTTCTAAGCCTAAGCAAAACCTAAAATTTAAATAAAATTACTGTAGAATTTGGTCGGTGTCGGTGGATGGTGTCGGTGTACTTTCCAGTTTTCCAAATTCTAGAGGGGGGTCAGGGGTAAAAAATTCGGAAATTTGGGAGGAGGAGGGCTCTAGATTTGATTTTTGTCTAGAAAAGGGGTCCCAAAATTTCGAGGCTAGGGGGTGGCACCCTACCCCCTTTTCTAACCTATGGCCCCCCTCCAAAGCTCGGAAGCGGTCCGGCCCTTTTTTGTTGACCCCCCCCCCCCTTCAAGCGAGGCTAACCCCCCTCCCGACTAATTTAGAAGTATAATTTTTTATTTACTGTCAAAAAACACGGTATTTTAGTTGAAAACAGTGTTTAAATACACATTCTTTTGGCCTAAATAGGCTGTTTTGCTGTTTTTTAGTATACCTAAAAACACTTAAATTATTGATTAAAAAAAACTTTTGTAAAAAATCGGACCTCCTTGGCCCCCACCCCTCCCCCCTAAATTAGAAATCTCGCACCCCGGGTCGACTCTCCTAAAAAGTTAGGGGGGTCCAGACCATACATGGGCAAGTTGGTCCGGAGTGGGGGGGTTAAACCCCAAATTAGGGGGGGGGGGGTTAAAATCCGAGAAACGCAAAATACCCATATCGTTTTTTTTCTGGAGTGCATTTTACCCATATCGTTTTTTGATTTTGAAGGAAAAATAGGTTAAAAACACTAATTTTAGGTCAAAAAACCCTTTTTATTGCATTTTTGAGCTTTTTATTGCTTAAAACATTCATTTTGACCTCAAAACTTAAGTTTGGGGGCAGTTAGAAGTCATTTTAAAGACATTTTTTTCTTCATTTTTCCAAAATTGGGGGGGTTAACTTTTTCTCCCCCCCCCCCACTTCTGAGTGGGGGGGGTTAAACCCCACTTCTCAGAATTTGGGGGGGGGGGGTTAACCCCCCCAACCCCTCCCCCCCCCCCGTGCCCATGTATGGTGCAGACCCCCCTGGACCCTCCTTAAAAAATTTAGGCCTTCCACCCGGCGTCCCCCCCTAGCGAACCTGACCAAAAACATCTATGCCAACCCGCCCCCCCCCCCCTGCTCACCTATGCCGCAGACCATCCATATGATTTTTAAACTAAGAGGTTGCAGATTAAGCACGGTATGAAAAAAAAATTTTAAACAATGCAAGCTTTGGTGTAACATAGTTTTAATTAATTTTAAAATTTCAAGAGTTATCCCTATTGTAATTTTTAGCGTGTGTCAGATTCAAAAGGTTCAACGAGAAAAAGCCAACCACCCGCCTTCTAGCTTTGCTGGCCATAATCAACTATAAATTCTACGCCAGCGTTGCTCATTTTGTTCTATGGATGATGTGTTATTTATTCAAATTGTTATCAATTATTACGGTAATTCTATTTTTCAGGAAGAATGCAATCAAAATCTCAGTGCTTCCCATTCAGAAATTGAATCCTTGAAAAAAAGTAAGTACTTTGATGATTCCAACGAAATATAAACTGTATAGGTAGGTTACTCAGTGACTTACAGATGATATACAGATTCATAAAAAATGTAGTAAAGCATAGCAGTAAAGTAATGATAATGCTCTTTATATTTTGATAAATAAAGCAGTTGAAATCAGTTTTTATCTTGTTTCATTTATCTCTCTCTCTCTCTCTCTCTACCTCTTTTTTGACTTTTACAGACTGAAAATTCATCATAGCCTTGATTTATATCATATGTAAAACAGACCTGGGACGAAAATCCCCCCCGAGGAGCCCCCCCTGCCCCCCCAAAAAACCAAACCGCTTTTACATAGACGCCCGATTTTCCCTGCCCCTCCCTCCCTTCTTTTTTCCCTTTCTTTCTTTTCTCTTTCTTTTTCTTCTCTCCCCCCCTTCCCCCCGCCCCCCTCACTGCCCCCCCCCCCCGTTCTTAGAAATTGCCCCCTCCCTTTATTGGAGGATTCCGCCCCTGCCGAAAAATGAAAAAGTACCCTAAAATTATGACGCCATTTTTAACCCATTGAAATGCTCATATGAGCTGATTATTTATAGAACAAACTTATTTACTGGATAAAAATAAAATATAAAATTATGCAACAAACAAGGCATAGAAGATAATGTAGTGCAAAACTTATATGCAATAATGATAAGACCTATGTTTTAATGCAAACACAATTACAATTTTTTTAACAAAACACTACTATAAAACTAACATAAAATAAAATAAAACTATTACATAATATACATACAAACTATGGCGTTTCGGGCATAAGTTTAAGACGCCTCTGTGCTGCCCTCATCAGTTAAATACACGGATTCTCACCCAGTTATGTAACAACTTTTTGCTGAAAAATATATACACAAATACATATTATCTAACAAAATTTTTTTAATTTAGTAAACAAATAAAAACCTTATACATTAACAAGATTTACATCAATTTATGTAATTTAACACTATGGTAAACATTTTAAATTATAAAAAAGAGACATTCTGGACAGGGACGTCGCCCGGGGGGGGGGGGGGCGGGGGCCGCCCCCCCCCCCCCCGAAACGGTAGGACGGGAGGAAAAATAGGGTAGTCGTTGGGCAGGGGGGCGGCCGCCCCACCTCCAAAATGGTCGCCAGATGCTAAAATTTGGGGTTTTTCAGAGGATAAAAATTCAAAATTTTCTAGCGCCTCGCTAATCGCTCGGCGCCAAACTTTAAAATAATTTTAGTACCCCAATGGACCCACAAAAACCAAAAATTTGTTCCGCTTCGCTTGGCTCAGCGGTCACTTTCTATAGTATACATACATATATCTCGTTATTTATGTTGCTTGATGCTAATGTTATTTCAAAGTTAGTAGTACAATAATTTTTATAAGTAATAAGTACTACACAGAAAGCAAAACAAACAATCATATTGGTTGATTTATGTACCTCTCCCCTCCTAAATTTTCCTGCCGCTTATAGCATTGGCTCGGATTTTTTTCATATAGGTAGGTACCCTAGAAAACATGGAGCCGAGATGCTGCTTATGTGCTTTGGTTTACAATGTGGGTTTAGCCAAGAGGTCTAAAACTAACGTCTCTAAATTCCTTTTTTGTAAAATCCAGGCTCTGCCAATGTGTGTCTTATGTATGATTTTTAACTAAGAAAATAATGTTTTTACCGCTAAAAACATTAGATAATAGTTTATTAGGCCAAAAACAGTGTATTATACAGCTTTATTTACGTTTATCCCTGCTTTTTTAACGTTTTCAAAAATTAAGGGGGGGCTCCGCCCGCCCCCCCCCCCCGAAATTTTTTTTTGTACTACAATCCGCCCCCCCCAAAATGAAACACTCGCTACGTCCCTGATTCTGGATTACACCAGATGCAGTTACATACTGCAAGCAAGAACATCCTGGAATTAACCAGGTGCAGCAGAAAGAATGCGCAAACAAAATCATTCTGGGGTTAACCAGGTGCTGAAAAAAAAGCCTGCTAAGCAGATAAAACTATAATAAACAACCAAATTTATTTAACAATCTGGATTACTCCAGATGCAGTTAACTACTGCAAAACTAAACATCCTGGAATTAACCAGGTGCAGCACAAATACTGCTAAACAGATAAAACCTAATAACAAAACACTTTTAATAAACATTTTGAATTACTCCAGATGCAGTTAACTACTGCAAAAATAAACAAGTTGGGATTAACCAGGTGCAGCACAAAGGCTGCTAAACAGATAGAACATAATAACATAACAATTTTATGATGATGACGCCATCATCGCGATTTTTTTGCCTTATTTTCGCTTTTTTTGTCCTTTTTCCCCCTTTTCCCTTTTTTTCTCTTTTTTTCTCTTTTTTTTCTTTTTTTTCTTTCTCCCCTGCTTCTTCCCGTTTCAAAAAAGTTGCCCCCTGTGCCCCCCCGTAATCCCCCCAGTTTGGAATTGGGCACCCCAATAAAACCCCGAGGGGGCAGTGCACAGGTCTGTGTTAACCTATTAATATTTTACATCAGACACCATGCAGTACAGGTAAAATAGAAAGGGAGGAGTTCTGACTTCTACCCACGAAAAATCCTAAACAGTAAATTTTCCCTTCCTCTCTAAACTTTGCAGTTATAGCAATAAAATCGCTAAAATTATGGATACTTGAGGATACCCTTTCAATGACCATCATAGGTAAGAAGGGTTTAGGAAGCTAGGGGGGTGGTTACCTGGGGTAAATCGAATTTTGAATTGTAGGAGGGGGGTCCCAGCCCAAGGGGGTCTGGACCCCTCTAGCTTTTTAGGAGGGGTCAACCTGGGGTGCAAAATTTTGAAATCTAGAGGGGAGTCAGAGTCAGGTGGGGTCCGGTGTCCAAAGCAAAACAGTTTTAAGCCATAATAACTTTAATCATTGTTCTTTTTTGTAGAATAATACTACAGTTTATTGAATAAAAAGCGATATTCTAGTGTAAAAAGAGTGTACAAACATGGATATGTGTTTAAAATTCACGTTTTTGGAAGAAAATTTAGTATAAAAAAAGTACCTAAAATTTTCCCAAGGGGAGAGGGGGTCAGATTTCAAATTCCAGAGGGGGGTCAAGGGTTAAAAATTCGAAAATTTAGGGGGAGGGGGCCCCTAGATTTTTGTCTAGGGGGGTCCAAAATTTCGAGACTAAAGGGGGGGGATGGAGGCATACATGGGCAAGTTTTTAGAGTGAGTTAAACCCAAATTCTGGGGTTAAAATCCGAGAAACGCAAAATACCCATATCGTTTTTTTTCTAAGTGATTAAATATCTTTTTCCCATATCGTTTTTCGATTTTGAAGGGAAAATAGGTAAAAAACGCTAATTTTAGGTCAAAAAGCCCTTTTTATAGCATTTTTGAGCTTTTTATTGTTTAAAACATTCATTTTGACCTCAAAACTTAAGTTTGGAGGCAGTTATAATTGATTTTAAGATATTTTTTTACTTTTTTTTTTGATAAATTGGGGGGGGATTAACCTTTTCTCCCCCCTTCTGAGTGGGGGGGGGTTAAACCCCCCTTCTCAGAATTTGGGGGGGGTTAACCCCCCCCCCAACCCCCCACCCCGTGCCCATGTATGGATGGAGGTGGACCCCACCCTGTCCCCCCCCCCCTTTCTCACCTATGATGATCATACTTATTTTATTTTAGTTACTATGTTTAACCCCAAAATCCAGGAGGCCATCATGAGTCTAAAGTGCAATAACAAAATATGATTAGCATGGTTGTGTATTGTGGTTTATTTGAACACGAGAAGTGAACCCCTAAATTTTCAAAATCTGAGGGAGGGATATGAGGAGAAGAGATGCGAGAATAACCTAAAGAACATGAATGGATTGTAAATGGATTTTTATCAAATTATCCGTAGACTAACTTCTAAGCAAATTTTTTAGTAATTATAACAATAAAAATGGTTTCTTGACTTAAAATTAACGTTTTTAGCCTATTTTTCGTTCAAAAGTGCAAAAAAAACCCAATGTGGTGCCAAAAAAATAAATACATCAAAAACAATTTTAAATGATTTAGTCCGGCGAATGTAGATAAATATTTAAACTATACAATTTAATACTTTACTTTAACTATTTTTTACATACGGTATTTTGCTTAATATCGACTTCTGAATTATAAAAACATTTGCTCAGGTTCCTTCCAGGGAATAAAAATCTGTCGTCAAAACGAAGGTTTTACTAAATTTTTTCAATTCAAAGCTAACAATAATAATAAAACATTGTCAGTTATTTTAATAACTGTGAATTTTCATAAAACTATTTTTGTGTATTTTGAGTTTTTTGTGTGCTTACAGAAAATAAGTAAAAAAATTGTATTACACTTTAATGCTCAAAATTGGTAAAAAAATTTCAAATGTATCGATTATTAAGTTTTTTAAATTGGGTGCAGTTTACATTAAATTTTTTTTTTGTTTTAGCTCTAGAAGTATCTGCTAAAAAGGAAGAACATCTTGTGTAAGTAGATTTTTATTAATAGTTTTAGTTCACCGGACAGCTTCAGCTAATTTATTTAAGGCAATAAAAAGTTATAACGCATAAATACCGGTTCTCCGTGATCTGTGCACTGCTCCCCTCTCGGAGTTCTAACGGGGGGTAGAGGAACGGGGGCAGATTTTTTGAAACGGAAATGCGGAATAAACGGGGGAATGCAAAGGAAAAAAAAAAGAAAAAAAAGAGAAAAAAAGCGAGGGAGAAAGATAACAAAGAGAAAAAAGGACAAAAAATCGAAATTGCAGTAAAAAATTATAAGTCTAAACCGGTTTAAATTGCGATAAAATAATCTAAAAACTGCAAAAGCTTCGCGATAATAGGTTAAACGGTTAATGGGTTAAAGACTTAGGCGCTGTTTGAGTCATTACAGTTATTTCAGATAGGTACGTTGAAATTTGTTGGAATTATAGTTTATTTTGCGGTAATTAAGTGGCGAATTCGATTTTGTAAAAAAAAAGAAAAAGAAAGAAAAATGAAATGATAATACAACAAAATTAAATTATGCATGTTCTGTTATCTAATCATAAATAAATAAATAAAATAAAAATGGCGCATATTTTTAGTCCTATTTTATTTTCGAGCAGGGGGGGGGGAGAACAGCTTACTAGTAAAACGGGGAGAGGCATTTCCGGACCGTGCAAAAGTCTGCATTTGTAATAAACTTAATTAATTATCCATTCTAGCGAAGTACGATAAAATTACAGTCTTTTTTAAAATTAATATAAGATTAGAATAAGATTAGACTAGATAGAATTTTTAAATATTTTGTTTCTGAAATAAAAATATTATACATCTTTTCCATATTTATGGTTGGTTGCATAGATGAACACGGTGAAAAAGCCAGAGGGGGGTGTTTACCCCGGGTAAATGACATTTCAAAATCTAGGAGGGGGGTCCTAGGGGGGGGGGGTCAAACCCCCCTAGCTTTCTAGGGAGAGTCGACCCAGGATGGAAGATTTTGAAACCTAAAGGGGGGTCAGGTGGGGTCCAATTTCCGAAGCAAAATACTTTTAAACCATTAAAGGTTTAATAATAGTTTTTTTATAAGATAATACTACTTTTTATTGAATGAAAAGCGATATTCAGGTATAAAAAGGGTGTAAAAACATGAATTTGTGTAAAAAATTCACGTTTTTGGAAGAAAATTTAGTATAAAAAAAGTACTTAAAATTTTCTCGAGAGGGGAGGGGGGGTCAGATTTTAAAATCTAGAGGGGGGTCAGGGGTAAAAAATTCGAAAATTTGGGGGGAGGAGGAACCCCCCTGGATTTTTTTCTATGGGGGGGGGCAAAATTTCGAGGCTAGGGGGGGGGTGGACCCCACCCTAACCCCCCCCCCCCCCCTTGTTCATCTATGGTTGGTTGCCATATGTTTTATTCCTACAAAACCATGAGCGTTGCATAAGATATTTTACGGTTTAGACAGCAGCAAAACGAAAGTAAAAATCAGCCTCAAACAGAAGCTCAACAACAGCAACAATGGCAAAACGATCATCTCAACGTTGAACAACACCAGCAGAATCAACAACAGCCGAATGCTGATCACCACCAGATTGTTGAACAACAGCAGCAGAATCAACAGTTCCAGCAAAATGCTGAACAAAATCAATCGAATCAACAACAACAGCAAAATATTGATCACCAGCAGAATCAACAGCAGCAGAATGTTGATCACCAGCAGAATGTTGATCACCAGCAGAATCAACAAATGAATCAGCAGCAGCAAACCGCTGATCAAAACCAGCGGGTACGTATAAGTTCTCCGTCGGCTTATATCTGAAAAAAAAAAACACCCGCAGCGAGTGATTTTTGAGCTTGCTACGTTGTGGAACGATCTTTTCTTCTTTCACACCACAACTAACAATGATCACTGTTACAACACTAATAAAAATCCGCATAAACATTTGTTAACTTAACTCCTTAATAATTTCGGTTCGCAATGTTTTCTTAAACGTTTAAAATTTTGATTTTTTTTAGAATTTAAACTATAGTTTAGATCTTTCTTAATATTGATGTTTTAGTTTTGTTATTAAGGTCAAAATTTTGGTATAAATTTAGGGTAACTGACTTAATTTCGGCCACGCCTTAATTTCGGCCACCAATTTAGGATGTTAGAAAATTGGCTTATTTTTAAAACACAAAAGAACTAGCACAAAAGTAACTGGATTAATGTTGAATAAATTGTTTTTGCAAAAGTTTTTTATTTTTGTTCTTCTACATTATCAACATTTTCAAACAAAAAGTGAATTTTTGTGATTTTCCTAATTTTTGCTTTGTGTTTAAACTGCATCAAATTTAGAACGAAGCAATATATAACCTTAAAATATCTTCTATTTAAGGCTCAAACTTGTTAATTTTCATATTTTGATATTTTCTTCAAAATCATTTTGCAAGGCGTTTAACTAACTGCGCATTTTAAGATTCCGTTAATTTCGGCCATCTGAAAATTTAGGTAAAAGAACCTGCCGTTTTTTGTTGTTTTTAAATATCATTGTACTACCGAATTTATAAAGAATTTTTTTGCTCGCTTGACTTTGTTTTGACGTTTTTTAAGCCAAAAATAAAAATTGAACAAAAAATACAAATTATTAAAACTTGTTTTTTTAAGGTTTTGACATAATTATTTAAAGTCTTGCTAATAACTATTAAAGTTCGCAAACGGGAAAAATTAAGTTATATGTACCAAAGAACAATTCCTAAGGGTAAACTTGCAATCTTTAGAAATTTTTATTGTTCGTTTAAGCAATAGTTATGGCCAGTTTTTTGTAGGTGGCCAAAATAAATGGCACGCGCCTTAACTTCGGCCACTTTAAAAAAAAAGTTTAAACCTTTACTGATTTTTAAGTGTAACAGAAATATTCAAATTTTGCAATGGAATAACAAATATAGCTATTGTTTGATTTTTAGGCCAAATTTTGGCTTGATTGAAAAAGCCAGAAAAAACTTATTCAAAAAAATAAAAAAAGGTGGCCGAAATTAAGTCAGTTGCCCTACTATGTATGCTATTAAACCTATTTGTATGCTAACTTATTACCCCGTATATTATACCAAAAACAAATTTATATTAACGCAAATTTTTACTGGTGAATTTATACGTTAAAAATAAAGAACCAGCAACATCTCCATAATCAACAAAGCCAACAACGACAGTCAGAAAACGCTCAAGGACAAGAGCAGGCGCAACCAGCCGCGGCCCCCGTAGTGGAAGGCCAGATCCAACGGCCTGGAGGCCAGAATTCGGCAGCATCCGGTAAGTATAATCGGATTAAGCGAGGCGGAATTAAGTTTTGTTGTTGTTGCATTACCTGAAACTTATAACCCTTATGCAGATTATGCAAAGGGCAGGCGCTAAGACAAGCCAGGAGGGGCGAAAAAATTTCACCCCCATTAAGTTTTGTCGCCCTTCTCAGCCCATCCTTTCCATAAACACTAATTTTAAGTCAAAAAGTTATTTTTATTTTTAATGTTTTTAGCAATGAAAACTGAAAAATCTAAAAGTCATGTTGAAACATTGTTTTTCTGAATGAAAAGGGTGTGTTTACGTTTAATGCCTCTTCGCCCCCTGACATTTTAATTTTTTATGTCTTTTTTACAACATTATTTTTTTTCTTTGATTAAATATCATTTCTGGTGGAGATTATTTCCCCATTTTGTGCATAATGCATTTTTTGAACCAACTTGCCAAAAAAATTTCAATTAATAGGTGTAAACATTAGATGAGCTAAACTAAGATAACGCATCCCTTCATCCTTCTGCATATAAGATAACGCATCCCTTCACACCCTGTGTACGGTGAAAAATATCCTCCCATAATTTTTGCTGTGTTATTATTGTTACTAAGGAGGAATGCACATACGCTTCGGTGTCATTTTATTAGAATTCGAATAAATGCTGATTTTGTGAACAGAAATCCGTGGACGCGGATTTTTATTTAATGCATTTTTACCATATCGTTTTGTCTGTAGTGCACCTTATCCATATCAATTTTGTTCAGTTTGGAAGGACAAAATTAGGTAAAGACAAATTTTAGGTATGCAGCAGATACAAATTTAAGATTATGAATTGGAAAACACTCAATTCAACCAGTTTTAACTGTGCAAAAAATCTATAAAAAATATTTATTAGGTAACTTTAGAAGTAAAAATAAGCAATAAAAAATCCGCCGATGCGGATGCAGTTTACTACATCGGTTGCGGATGGGGCCATCCCTTTTGTCATGTTTATAATAATTAATTAACACTAAGCAGACATGTGCTCTACCCCCCGGGGTTTTATTGGGGGCATTTCCAAAACGGGGGGGAGCACGGGGGCAACTTTTTTGAAACGGGGGAGAAGCAGAGGAGAAAGAAAAAAAAGAGAAAAAAGACGGGAAAAGGGAAAAAAGGACAATAAAAACGAAAATAAAGTAAAAATAGGTTTAAAATGGCTTGAAATATATTATTGAAATAGGCTAAAACTGCAAAAAATTCACGATGATGGCGTTATCATAGGTCAAAAATGGCGTCATAATTTTAGAGTATTTTTTCATTTTTTGGCGGAGGGAGGGAATAAAGCGGGGGGGGGGGTGGCAAATCCTCCAATAAAGCGAGGGGGGCATTTCCAGACCGTGCACAGGTCTGACTAAGGCCAGTTTCATTACCGAAGTGACAAGTTACCAGACCTTTGCACGGTCTGAAATGCCCCCCCGCTTTATTGGAGGATTTGCCCCCCCCCCCGTTTTCTCTCCCTCCCCCCGCCAAAAAATGAAAAAGTACCCTAACAATATGCCCCCATTTTTGACCTTATTATGACGCCATCATCGCGAAATTTTTTCTATTTTTAGCCTGTTTCAATGCATTTTAAGCCATTTTAGACCTATTTTTACATTATTTTCGCTTCTTTTGTCCCTTTTCTTTCCTTCTTTTTTTCTCTTTTTTTCTCCTTTTTTTCTCTTTTTTTTTCTTTCCCCCCTGCTTGCCCCCCCCGTTTAAAAAAAGTTGCCCCCGTGCCCATACATGGGCAAGTTGGTCCGGAGTGGGGGGGGGTTAAACCCCAAATTCGGGGGGGGGTTAAAATCCGAGAAACGCAAAATACCCATATCGTTTTTTTTTCTGGAGTGCATTTTACCCATATCGTTTTTCGATTTTGAAGGAAAAATAGGTAAAAAACGCTAATTTTAGGTCAAAAAGCCCTTTTTTATTGCATTTTTGAACTTTTTATTGCTTAAAACATTCATTTTGACCTCAAAACTTAAGTTTGGAGGCAGTTAGAAGTCATTTTAAAGACTTTTTCCTTCATTTTTCCAAAATCGGGGGGTAACCTTTTCTCCCCCTCCCCACTTCTGAGTGGGGGTTAAACCCCCCTTCTCAGAATTTTGGGGGGGGTTAACCCCCCCCCCCCCCCCCCCCCGCCCATGTATGCCCGTGCCCCCCGTTTTTTGCCCCCCCCCCGTTTTAGCGCCGGGGGGGGGGGGGCAGTGCATAGGTCTGCAAGTTACATTGTAACAATGCGTTCACACCGAACCCACAAGTGACAGCGTAAGCTGAACGCGTTTTCACTTGTCAAATTTTTCACTTGTCCGTCCCTTTGGTAATTCTTTTTAAATTTTATTATAATTATACAGTTGAAAGTATCATGCTTTTAAAGAGAATGAAGCGAAAGAGGCGAACCCCTTGCACGATTTTGCGGCTGCTCAACATGCAGAGCGGTCCAACCTGCAACAAAACGGTGGAAAACCAGTCTCCGATGACCATGCTCAAGCAGACGATGCACGTGAGTCAATAAATATGGGGGGAGGGGGAAAAAGTGGTTGTTGTTGCATTACCTGAAACTTATCTTCCCTGCGCTAAGACAAGCCAGGAGGGGCGAAAAAATTTGACCCCCATGGTTGAGACTCTTCGTCGAACATTAATAACGATGTTGGCAACCTTTACCGCTAAAGTGCATGCAGCGTTCACTCGTTCCGAGGTCTTCGTCTAGAGGATTATTTATGTCGCCTGCTATAGAGAGGTAGATGCCCCCCCCCCCCAACTGGGCCGTACACCCCCCCCCCCCCCCCCCCACCCCCCCCCCCCCCCCCCCCCCCACCCCCCCCCCCACCCCCCCCCCCCCCCCCCCCCCCCCCCCCCCCCACCACACCCCCCCCCCCCCCCCCCCCCCCCCCCCCCCCCCCCCCCCCCCCCCCCCCCCCCCCCCCCCCCCCCCCCCCCCCCCACCCCTCTTACTATTTAACGTCGTACATGGGCAGCATAAGTGTTGAAAAAAGTGGTGGGTTGTACTGTACATTCAAAAAATCAAGATTGCTCGGATCACCAATGTTTTCCCTCTTAAATTTAGAGTTACCCTGTTAATGCTCATCCTAAAATGTGGTGTATGGTACTTTAAGTAAAACGACATTATATGCGGTTTCGATTTTGGTAGATACACCATAAAAATATTGCTGTAAATCAAACGCTCTAAAATGTGCCCAAAATTTGCTTCCGCAAACATCCGTGGGTATTAAAAGTCAAATCTGCAAATTTGACTAATTTTGTTGCCGCTTATTTTTACTTTTTGTATACGTTATTTGTATAAATACGTTATATGGATATTTATTTTATATTTTTCTTTTAATTCCAAAATATTTATATAAAAGCAATAAATGTTTTTTCCGTTCAATTGTTCAAAAGCGTGATGGTATCTAACTCCATCTCTTCAGTCTACTCCGCAGTGAAATACCATTTTGTCCTTTTCAGAATCCTGGGGAGGGTTAACCCCTTCCCGACAGCCGAAGGCCAAAATTTTACCGAGCGTGGCTTTTCTGCTTCGGTTTTCTTGGCTTAGCTTCTAGTGACAGGGGGGGGGGGGGGGGGGCCGCCCCCCCCCTCTACCTCAAAAATGACGGTGTAGTTTTTTGCTTAGTTTGCTTAGGCTTAGCTTCATAGAGAACAGGGGGGGGGGGTAGGGGGTCTCCCCCCCTGCTCGAAATTTCGGGGGCCCCCCTCAAAAATGACAGGGGGCCCCCCCTCCCCCCCCCCAATTTTCATTTTCAATTTTCCCCCCTGACCCCCCTCTCTAGTTTTTGAAATTTTTATTCAATAAAATGTGTATTATTTTATAAAAAAATTGTTATTAAACATTTAATGGGTTAAAAGTAGGTTTTGTTCCCCCCCCCCCTCTTCTTCCACCCTCGACCCCCCCTCAACTAGGGTTCGCTCCCCCCTGAAAACCCCCACCGACCCCCCTCTTCAAACTCCACCCGGCGACCCCCCCTAGAAAGCTAGGCGACTCCCCCCCCCCGATTTCTTAGGTTACCCGGGGTAAACCCCCCCCCTGCTTTTTGACCGTGCTTAGCTTATATTTTGCTTAGACTTAGGTTTTGCTTAGATTTTGCTTATAAGTTTTGCTCAGGCTTAGCTTATTCGCTGATTTTCTTTACCGTTTTTGGGGTAGGTTTTTCCCCCTTCTGCGCATGGGGCTGCGTAAAATCGATTTACTTTAATCCCTCGTTGTGGTGATCAATAGAGGTTAACCTGACCCTTCATTGCATGTGTGTCCATGACTGTTATTTATTTGTATAGTAGACAAAGTTCCATTTTTTGTATAGTAGACGAAATTCCATGCAAAATAATTTAAAAAATTTTTTTAGCAACGACGCCGACTGCGCCACATGATAGGCGAAAGGAGGAAGAGGGGGGCGGAGCCCCAGTGACCCCAATACACGAAAAGCCGCAAGAGGACGAGAACGGGGAGAGGGACCCCGAAGACGGGGAGGGAGCCTCGCGACACCCTAAAATCCCGCCCGTGAAACTGGACGCGGCCGAAGAGCGAGATGACGAACCGGTGGGTAGACCGGCGAACGGACAGACGGACGAACGGGCGGAGGAAGAGGACGATCAGGAAGAAAAGGCGACGGAGAAACACCTGGGGGACGTCTAACCGACCCACTGACCGAGCGAAAGATGTTTTGAACTATTTATACGACTTTGGCGGCGAACTTTGGGTTTCGCGAAACGAGACTCACTGATGTTAAAAAAATTTTGTCGAGAGGAGTAGAGCGAGTTATTTCAAGTCTTTTTAAAGGAGTCGTCGTGGCCTTAGCTAGCGCACGGGAATTTTATTTATTGACGAATTATGGTCAGTCTATTTTTGGATTGGAAAAAAATGTGTTTTCTTTTTGTTATTTTATTGTTTATCCAACGCTTGGGCTGAACGGACGTTTAAAACCATTTGCGGCAATGTGTCCCCTCCTTCCAACCGATGAGCAGAGGGCAAGATAAATCAATTTAGCTGGAGAAGTTTTAAAAATAGTTTTAGTCTAAGTCGTAGGATAAGAAAAAAATACAAAAGTTAGATGAGAAATCATTTTTAACTTTCTTTCATTAAATGCGCAGATAAAACATTTTGCTCCTCGTTTCGAGTGAGAAAAGAAGAGAGATAAATAATAAAATAAAATAAATCTTTTTTTAGAATATTTTTAAAGGGGTGGGTAGAAGAATCATTTCCCTCCTTCCGCGTTCCAAGGTATTATTTTTTAGTGCCAAAAATGGGGTGCACCTGAACCTAAAACCTCCTTTCACACCTAACGTCCATTAGGCATGCTGTCACCTATGACCTGAAAATAAATTGTTCTTTCCGTGTTTTTTAATAAGTGGTGCGTTTTCTGTATAAATACGCCATTCTTTTGCAGGGTTTAGAAGGTTCTACGACAAGCAGCGCAGCTCTCCTAACGCGCCTCATGTGCAATAATATTTTAGTTTCCAAGTTGGGGCATTAAAATATAGGACTGTGTTTATTATACACGTCTCGAGCTGAATAGTGAGCTAAAATGTACCTTCGAATTCTAGTTTAGTATTATTATTCAAATACTAAAATTCAAAACTAAATTAAAAAAAACAAGATAATGATCGCAGTGTCGTGTCGTGCATATTTTAAAAACAGAACGTCGTAAACGTTAAATTTAGCTCCGCGCGGCCGCTCCAATTGTAATTAATGAACGAAATGAATTAAATAACATTATAGAATTATAGAAATGATTATTTTGCTTTCTTCTAAGGGTGCATTACAAAAATATCTTATTGTGTGATTTTTAGCACTTTAGTGGTATTTCTTAAATGTTTTTAATCGATTTTGCTAAACCTTGTCGTAAGTATATTTTTTTATTATATTCTATTTATTTGAAATAGGATAGATTAGTGGCGTTATATTTGTTATCGTATTTATTTATTTATTTGATGTTTTCAGCTTCAGGGGTATCTGCCAAAATCTTAATTTTCAGCCTTTTTGGAGGAACTTTCTAAACTGTTTGGTACGTGTCTGACGATCGGTGAAATATTTGAAAAGGCGGGGAGGGGCGGGGGGTGCAACAGTTTTGGGAGTTTTTTGGGGAGGTAAGGGTTACGTCCTTCACAACAACCCACCCTATACCTACCTTAATAATAATAAACCTAATGATAATAATAATAATGAAATTGATATTTTG
The DNA here is from genome assembly GCA_030248175.1 of Microlaimidae sp. YZB2_3. Taxonomy (NCBI): domain Eukaryota; kingdom Metazoa; phylum Nematoda; class Chromadorea; order Desmodorida; family Microlaimidae; species Microlaimidae sp. YZB2_3. Next base: position 21,156 of record JASAMX010022560.1, read on the forward strand.
CATTGTAAAAATAGAAAATCCACTTTCTGATTTGCAATATCAGAGTTTAAATGTCTCTTTTATTCTCATCTTAAATGAAGAATTAAAAGAATTAGGGTTTTTTTTTAATTAAAAAGTTGTAATATGTATTAGAAGAAGGAACAGTGGTGACTATAATTACGCAAGACCAAGAGCGTGTTATTAACTAATAATATTAAATTGTGTTCATTAAAATGAACTGAGGTATTTTATTTTTTACATGGGATTTTTTTTTTCATTATTATCATAGTAAGTAAAAACCCGCTTTATTTTTGTGCTAGTTTTATGATAATTACATACTATTGTGCCGACTCATAACTGAAGGCGAGATAAATACCGGGATTCGAACCCTGATTTTATTTCTTTGGATTCCAGGCCAGTTCCTCTCAGTCCGGCGCACTATCACCGCACCAACAGGTATTTGTTTTTGACTTTACAAAGTTTCTTATAGTACTGTTCAGTAGTTGTGAATCATCACTTTAGTAAGGTACAATTCACGTCACATTATTTTTTATGTTCATTGATTTTTGTGCACATGCAAATAGAAAATGCCTTGCTGAGGAAGGTTTCTTTTCGGTTGTGGGAGATTGTTGATTTCAAAAACAAGGCACCAAGACAAGGAGAGACAAAAGGCCGCCCCCCAATCGTAGATGTTTTTGGTCGGGTCCATAGGTGGTTGGCAAGGAGGGTGGTTACATAGGGTGGGGGTCGAGGGGGATCCACCCCCGGGTGGAAGGCCAAAATTTTTTAGGGGGGGTCCAGGGGGGTCCGGACCCCCCTGGCTTTTGAGGGGGGGTCGACCCCGGGTGCGAGATTTCAAATTTAAGGGGGTCAGGGGGTCCAATTGTTGAGCAAAAATTTTTAACTCAATAATTTAAGTGTTTTTAGGTCTAATATTGAATTTTATGTATTAAAACAGCCTATTTAGGCCTAAAAAGTGTATTTAAACACTGTTTTTAACTAAAAACCTGTGTTTTTGACAGTAAATAAAAAAATATACTTCCAAATTGGTCGGGAGGGGGGAGGGGGGTCCAGCCTTCCAGGGGGGGGGGGTAGGTCGGACCGCTCTCGAGCTTGGGGGGAGGGGGGGGCCCCTGGATTTTTTCCAGGGGGGGTCCAAAATTTTGGCTCTAGGGGGGGGGTGCACCCTTCTGTCCCCCCCCAAAAACATCTATGTTTCAAATGTTTTATCTACTATTATGGCGTACCCAAGACATTATGGAGAGACAAAAATTTTGGAGGTGTTGCCGTTGTGGCTGTCCCCAAAAGCCAATTTGTAGTCTTTTTAATACTCGACCATAGGTTGTTGGCAAGGAGGGTGGTTATACCAACCAAAATCTCAAAGCAGTCCCCACTCACCCCTCCCCCCCGCCCCAAATTGGGAGGGAATAACATTTTCTCCGCCCATCATTTCTAGGTGGGGGGTAGCTATTTTTAGATTTTGAGGGGAATAAGGTTTGATTTCCTCCTCGCGTGCCCACGCACGAATCAAGCCACCCACCAGCATGCCCCTCTTCTGTGTACTGTCGGTGTAAAGGGTAATTTTAAACTTTTAATTTACTAATAAGTTTTTTGTACCAATAAATTAGCTTATCTTCACTTAGGGAATTACAACATTCCATCTTGTAGCTGATAAAAAAAGTAGCAGCATCGACAATTATGTTTAATACCGCGGTTTTAAAAATTGTTAATTAATAACTGTGATATTTGTAGCTGGTTTTATGTTACATTTGCTTATATAATTTATTTAAAATTGTATTTATAGGTGTGTTGTTTTAATGTGTATCATATCACTGGTGGATAATCTAATAAAAATAAAATAAGATCTACTAAGGTATAAATAAAAAGAATATTTAAAGTGACTTAAAAACAATAATAAAAAACAGCAGAACGCCCTAATGAGCTTTATTATAGTTTTTGTTTCTATTTGTTGTTTCTTTTTGTTGGTTATAAGACTATCCACATTTGATTTATTTGCGTAGTAGTAAAAAGTTGTGAACCAAAAAAATATTCGTCTGTACACTAAATTTTTGTCAGAAATTGAGTACAAAATAATTGCTCATTCAGACCTGTGCACGGTCTGAAAATGCCCCCCCCCCGTTTTATTGGAGGATTTGCCCCCCCCCCCCCCCCCCGTTTTATTGCCCCCCCCCGCCAAAAAATGAAAAAGTACCCTAAAAATATGACGCCATTTTTGACCTATGAGGCCATCATCACGAATTTTTTGCAGTTTTTAGCCTATTTCAATGTCTTTTAAGCCATTTTAGACCTATTTTTACCTTATTTCCGCGTTTGTTGTCCCTTTTTTCCCTTTTCCCTTATTTTTTTCTCTTTTTTTCTCCTTTTTTTCTCTTTTTTTTCTTTCCCCCCTGCTTGCCCCCCTCGTTTTATTGCCCCCCCCCGTTTCAAAAAAGTTGCCCCCCGTGCCCCCCCCCGTTTTGGAATTGCCCCCCCGTTTTAACCCCGGGGGGGGGCAGTGCACAGGTCTGCTCATTCGACGCGTCTTCTTAAAAACATATAATCTACTGGTTTTTCACGCAGCGATTTTTTGTATTATCAATACTGGTATGCACCCGCAGTGACTTCCGGCGCTGGAGTGCACGGGAAGTTAAATTATTTAATGCAAAATCTGACACTGCTGTAGAAATTGCTGCCACGAAAAATAATAGGAAAATTTTCGCAAGTAAAATTGTAAAAGAGTGTTATTGCAAAATTTTGGTCAGAAATTCATCGTGCGCATAGGTGAGCACGGTTCGGGAAGCTAGGGGGGTGGTTACCCGGGGTAAATCGAATTTTGAATTCTAGGAGGGGTGTCCCAGGAGGGTCCGGACCCCCCCCCTAGCTTTTTAGGGGGCGTCGACCCGGGGTGCGAAATTTTGAAATCTAAAGGGGGGTCAGGTGGGGTCCGGTGTCCAAAGCAAAACAGTTTTAAACCATAATAACTTTAATAATTGTTCTTTTTATAGGATAATACTACATTTTATTGAATAAAAAGCCATATTCATGTATAAAAAGGGTGTAAAAGCATGAATATGTGATGAAAATTCACGTTTTTGGAAGAAAATTTAGTATAAAAGAGGTACCTAAAATTTTCCCGAGGGGGGGGGGTCAGATTTCAAAATCTAGAGGGGGGTCAGGGGTAAAAAATCCGGAAATTTGGGGGGAGGGGGTGGCCCCCCTAGATTTTCGTCTAGGGGGGGTCCCAAAATTTCGAGGCTAGGGGGGGTGGACCCCACCCTGCCCCCCCCCCTTTCTCACCTATGGTCGTGCGGCCTGATATTCTCTTGTGTTATAGAAGTATTAATCGTTAAAATTGTAAATTTTACATTTCGTTACTAGCTATATATTTGCCTTCAAACAAATAAGTTCAGTTTGTGCATAAGAAGAAATAAGCAATAATTATGTTGAAGAAATTACTAAATTAACTGTCTTTATTGTATTAAAATACTGGTTTCGGAATTGAAAATAATATTATTATATCATTCCGCGTCAATCTTGCTTTTAATTTTATAAGTTTTTGGTTGAAGTGTGCAAATAAAGGTTTTATTGATACATTGCATATATTCATAGATTGTGGTAAAAAATCCTATTACAACATAATTTTTATTTTGACTATTAACTACCAATAGCTTATAGAAGAAATCGTTGGCATTATCTCTGTGATATTTCAACAATAGTTTTCCTTGGGATAACATTATGAATTACATTTAACAACTTCTTGCTGTACTGTTACACTGTTATTTACTTTCGCAAAGTAAAAATAACGGGATTTTTCAGTATTGCTAATAAAGACGACTTAGAATACTTTTTGATTAAATGAAACACGCTAGCATAACACACGTTTTCTGAAAGTCGAACCACATGTAGATGAAATTTCCAGCCGGAAAATACCTGTGTATAAGGCATACATGGGCAAGTTGGTCCGGAGTGGGCAGGGGGGTTAAACCCCAAATTAGGGGTGCGGGGTTAAAATCCGAGAAACGCAAAATACATACCCATATCGTTTTTTTCTGGAGTGCGTTTTACCCATAATCGTTTTTCGATTTTGAAGTAAAAATAGGTAAAAAACGCTAATTTTAGGTCAAAAAGTCCTTTTTATTGCTTTTTTGAGCTTTTTATTGCTTAAAACATTCATTTTGACCTCAAAACTTAAGTTTGCAGGCAGTTAGAAGTCATTTTATACACATTTTTTTCTTCATTTTTCCAAAATTGGGGGGTTAACTTTTTCTCCCCCCCCCACTTCTGAGTGGGGTGGGGTTAAACCCCCTTCTCAGAATTTGGGGGGGGGTTAAACCCCCTTCTCAGAATTTGGGGGGGTTAACCCCCCAACCTCCCGTGCCCATGTATGGTATAAGGGCAGGTCGGCCCGGCAATTAGAATTTCGAGTTGTTTCAGAAAATATGATCACTCCTCTATGTTCTCGGTCTGGTATCTAATCAGGTGTTGAGAGCAGGGGGGGTTGGAAGGGGGTTATACTCCACGAAAAATCCCGATTATAGCCCACACCCCCTCCAAAATTTAGGGGTACCCCGGACACCCCCCTCCCCCTGGGGTCCCAGTACTAAAAACGCTAAATTAAGGGTATTTGAGGTATACCCCCAAAAAATATTTGGGACACTACCCCTGCAAATTTCGGTGGTCGGGTATACCCCCCCCCCCAAATCCGGGAGGCTACCCACGAGCCCACCTATGGTTGGGAGTCTTATCGTTCCTTAATGCTTCTGTAAAATAATTTGGGGCTGAAAAAAGCAATGAACAAACAAAACGAGTCGATCGAAATTATCAAAACATTCATAGATAAAACCGGTCACCCAAGCTTAGTATTAAAAAATTAAAAAATTTAGGAGCAGGGGTCGAACCCCCTGGCTTTCTAGGGGTGATCGACCCAGAAAAAATTGAAAACCCAGAAGAGGGTAAGGTTTCATTAAGTGTGGGTTTTTTCCTTTTTCATGGCAACAAAAAAACTAAATATTTTCTTAAGTTTTTTACGCCAAAAACCATAAAAATTTTGAATTTAGCTTTTAATAAATTTTGGGAATGTTTAGGAGTGTCTTCTTAACAGCCAGGTTGCAAAAACTAAAAAAATTCCAAAAATACAAACCACGAAAAACTATAAAAATATAAATTTTAAAAATGATTAAAACTTTGCAAAAAAAGTCGCATATGCACAATTTGTTTTTTTTTATTTTGCAAAAATAATCGTGCGAAAAAACAGTGCTGACTGGAAATAAAGTCTCATTTTTTTGCTACAATAAAACTAACACCGTTGAAAATTGCTGCGCAGGGAACCTAGCGGATTTTGCGAGAAAATCTCACAAAGTTTCTCGTATGCAATTTTTATTCAAACGTTTAATATACAGTGCAGTACATTCCATTGTGTTATATATTGTCTTAATCGGGTTTTTAACCCTCCCTACTCCGTACCAGCTTGCACATTGTATAAAGAGAGAGCTCATGAAAAAATCAGGCTGGGGAACCTTCTCCTGTTCTCTTAAATACAGGCCAGAACTCGCTCAAGAAATTTCTCTGTAGTTTAGTTCAACCACATCGTTTAAAAAAACAAAAAGGTAAAACACAAACATAGGATCAGCAAGCAGTTTTAAGATTTTTTTAAGAATTGAATTGTCTTAATTAAAAAATTTTAAAACCCCAGGTACTTTCCCCATTGTGAAGTATATACGGAAAGTTAAGCCTTTGTGCATTTTTTTTTTGTTTTTTAGTTAACCAATTGGCTTTAAAACTTCATAACTTTTCAATATGATAATGAAATCGACCGTACTGGATTCTCTAGATAATCAAAAAGAAAACAGAGTGTTGTTACTGTGGTGGTCCCACAATTCCTCTGAAAAGGTTATTTCCAGTCTGGAACAATTGGCAGAAACTTGTCGGCAAAAATTTGCCAGTACCAGTCTGGAAAACGCGGGGAGATTGGAATTTTCAAGTAACCGAATTAATAGAGATATTGATTATATGATGTAAAGCTTTTTGACCTTAAATTTTTTTTGGAAGGGGAGAAGGCTCTATTCCAAAACGGGGGGCAACTTTTTTTGAAACGGGGGGGGGGGCAAGCAGGGGGGAGATAAAAAAGCGAAAAGCGAAAATAAGGTAAAAATAGGTCTAAAATGGCTTAGAATACATTGAAATAGGCTAAAAACTGCAAAAAATTTGCGACGATGGCGTCATCATAGGTAAAAAATGGCGTCATAATTTTAGCGTACTTTTTCATTTTTTGGCGGAGGGGGAGGGGCAATAAAACGGAGGGGCAAATCCTCCAATAAAGCGGGGGGCATTTCCAGACCGTGCACAGGTATATTACTTTGTAAAGCAAAATATATTTATGTATTTAATACAAGCCACTCTTTTTTTGTGCCAAAAAACAAT
>JASAMX010022561.1:0-11953 GCA_030248175.1 Microlaimidae sp. YZB2_3
ATTCTGCCTCCACTCCACTTTGACTGCCTCCAGGAGGATAAGTAAGATAAGATAAGTATCAGTGGCAAATAAGAGGCAAGTGCTACTGCCTGATATATTGAAGTATGTTCGGAGGCAGACAGGAGGCAGTATGGAGGGCAGGTACAATTATATGAAGTAGGTTGGAGAAAGGTTGGAGGCAGATAAGGGGCCGAAAATTTTTCGAAGGAGGCAGGTGGAAGGCAGGTAAAAAACCCGCCTTCCCAATTCAGATACTCTGTCGTTACCGGGAAAATTTGATAAGGAACTGTCTCGAAACTTCCTCCAGCAGTTAAAGGCTGATAGGAGGTACCAGAACTTGCCTTGGAGCCAGGTAGAAAGCAAGGCGAAGGCACGTCGAAAACAGTCAAAGCAGCCTCAGAGGCAGGTAGGAGGTAGGTAGTACTATGCTTCAAATGTTAAAGCGTATGTTAGAAAGCAGTTAGGCGGCAGATAAGTTTGCATCAGCGGCAAGTAGGAGGCGGCTCGAAGGCAGGTAAGTTTAGAATAGAAGTAGGTAGTAAGTGTGGGTGGGAGGTGGGTAAGAAGAAGCAAATATTGCGATGGAGGCAGATAAGAAGTAGGTAAGAAAACTTGCCTTTCCAAATGACACACACCCATCCTTACCGGTATCATATCGGCCACAAACAGACTGAAGTTTGGAGGGTTTACTTAGACCTCAGGAAAGTAGTTTTATTGCATGTTAAATTATGCCTTCACTACTCCTGCTCTTGCAAATTTTAATAAATAAAATAACCCCACGCTCAAGAAATGCGGAACTTCAGTAAATTAAATTGCTTTAAAGGTCAAAGTGCGGAGTCAATTTTTTTTGTCTTCGATTTTAATACTTGTTTGTGAAAACCTTACTCCTGCCCTCAATAGCCCACAAATTTTTTTTCAACAAAATATCTCCAGTGATTCAGGAGTTATGACCCCCCGAAAATGGCGTTTTTGGACAATTCTGTATGTGAAAAATTGCTCAATGGTACAACGATTTAAGTTACAAACTATGCATTCAAAGAAAGCGGCTACTTTCAACTTTAATTTGATATCTTGATCGTTAAAATTGGCGCAGTATTTGTCGAGATATTGCGTTTCTCGTATACAAAACCATCGATTTTTTCACTAAAAATAGGAAGTAAAGGAACAAAAAGGTTGGGCAAATTTTATAAAATCGCCGCCGTCATTTGGAGTTTTTAACGAACAAATCGAGGGGTTTTTGTACGAGAAACGCAATATCTCGACAAACACGGCACCAATTTTAACGATCAAGGTATAAAATTGAAGTAGAAAATAGCCGCTTTCTTCGAGTGCATAATTTGTAACGCAAATCGTTATACACATTGAGTAATTTTTTACGTACAGAATTGTCGAAAAACGCCATTTTTGGGGGTCATAACTCCTGAACCACTGGAGATATTTCGTTGAAAAATTTTTTGGGTGCTATTGGGGGAAGGGCGCAGGGGTAACGATTTCACCAAAAATTATTAAAATCGAAGACAAAAAGTTTGACTTCGCACCGCACTGCACCTTTAACTTCGCAGCATTGAATTTTAGGGCAGACACTATACATCACTAAATTCAGTAACAAAAATTGGGTAAAATCATTTTCGTAAAAAAGTTTCAACGATGGTTTAATGTTATAGGGTTGAGATATCAAACCGATTAACCAACAAAATTTTTAATAATTATTGGGACAGCCAAAAAAGGATTCTAGTAAAAGATGAAAAAAATAATTTCTAAATCAGACTGTTTTCGCCGCGACTCGATCTTACCATATGTAGATTGTGCCAGACGTGTGTTCTGGCACTGCACCACAAATGCGGCAAATTCGGTGGTTTATACTCTCACAAAACATAAAAAATTCAAATTTGCTATAAATAGTACAAAACAAAATTACGCATGTCACACTGCACAAAATTATATTGGTTGGAGCTCCAAGTTTCGTTGCTCTGAAGCTCCGAACCTGATTCTATTTTGGTATTAATTTACAATTTAAGATTAATTATATACAAATATTTCATGAATTACAATTTTCTTAAACTCATTATTAACGTTAGAAGTATTTTTGACATCCCAATTATAATAATTTAAATAACATTTCGAGGGTACATAGGCTTTAGATTACTCGCATTTAACAGTTGATCGTCAGACTTTAAAAGGAAGACTTATATTTGGAGACCTCTTTACAAAACACACTAAACTTGCAATTTCTTAACCGAAAATTACTGTACACGATTAAATTTAGGCTTTATGCAATTTGAACAGTATAAAAATTCTTTTAACATTGGGCTTTTATACAAATGATATTCCGCTAAAAAGAAACTCGGTCACTTTGACATTTGTGGACTGATTAATTTTTGGCATTATTCTTTCTACGCCTAAGCGAAACTTAAAAACCAAGGTAAAAATAACATCGGTCAATTGGTCCGAGTGTCAACTTTTCTTTTTACCCGAATGTCATTTTAAAAGTCATTTTACCAAAAGTCTTTTGAGATGGAAAAACTGCTGGGAACGGTACCTTTTTTTGGTACCGACTATACTTACTCGTTATTGAAAACATGTAAGCGGCTTGATTGTCTATAAATATACAGTTATCATTTACTATTATTATATACATTTTATTATATTTTAAACTAAACTCAATTAATCCGCTGGTGTAGGATATTAATCCGATTTCGGGATTAGAAGTGTATGTATGATTAGAAAACACGATGTTTGGGTTTTTGTGTTACGCAACGGGTGTCTAACGCCCCCGCTACAGAACAATACTTACATCGCTCGGCTATCGCCCACAAAAACTCCTACCACATTTTGTTAGTTACAATTCAAATCAAGTTAATAAGCATAATAAAACTTAATGAAATTAAGTTTGTTTAATTGAATTTTTTAGTGTCGATTTCAGTAAGTAAATGTATAAGGCATCCAAATCTGTCGTGAGAGTCGTGTTTAAACGGTGGAAATAGGATTATTTTAAATATGACGCGGTTTTATGCGGGAAGCAAACGCAGATGTTTTGCCAATCAAATGTTCACATTCATAAATGCTTTTTATAATTATTGTGGACGAATTTTAGCTAAAAAAGCACTATTTCAAACGATTGTAGTGGTTATTATATTTGGGTTTTTATATGATATTCAAGGGAAAATGTAATAATACATATTAGTTTGTGAATTACCTTTGAATCAACGTATCATTTTTTATCTCTTAAAAAACCATGAAAGACTATGTTAAATTACGCAATATTTACAGTCAACAAAAAAAAATCAGTCATAGTTTTTGATTTAAAAGAACGGGCACGAAAAAAAAAAGAAATTAGCTCATCGAGTTGTGAACATCTCTATGGCAATGGACGGGCTAGCTTTTAGTATATTTTGACAGAAAAAAGCTCACACGTACGTTGTCAAGAAAATCTTTATCACACGTCGGATGTGAACACTCCGAGTGTAGCCACGCCGATAAGGCCCCGGGTTCGTAAATACCGATAAAAGTTTGTTTAAAATAGGAGAACAAAACAAAAAAAGTTAACCAGATATGAAAGGGGGGAGAAGCGGGTGGTTAAAATCAAAAAAATCTAAAATTAAAAAAATTGAACTATAGAAAAACTCAGTCAACATCGAATAACAAAATTAAGAACGTAATTTAACTATTTACTACAATTTTAAACATTAGCAAACGAAAAAATTTGCCAAAGCACTGAAAATATCTCTATATAAAATTGACGAAGATCAGGAGCATAATAGCTAGGGCATGGGTAGGTAAATTAATAGTTTACTTTCAAAACTTTCATAGCCATGGTTCCAATCATGAAACAAAAATTAGTTACACGGTCTTTGGGAGAGTCAACAGGAACTTGGAACCGTGGAAATCTGTTACCTTGGAGTCAAAATAATAGAAACTTGGAACTAAATGGTTAGAGCCTAGGTTTCGGCTTTAGGCTTAGGGATAGGTTTTAGCGAGTTTCGCGAGAGGTTTCACGCTTTCGGCTCCAAGTTCCTCATTCCCAGTTTTTAAGCTTCAGCGATTTGGAGACAGAAGAGCCACGGGTACTAAAGAGCCGCAATTTCGGGACCTAAGAGCCGCACTTTTTGATACCGAAGAGCCACAAAAAACTCTCTTTAGAGCCAACAGAGAAAAGCAAAGAGATTGGGGGAAAGAAATTGTGGGACCTAAGAGCTGGGTACCAAAGAGCCCAAAAGGGAGACACATAGGAACCAAAGAGCCAAAAGGGAAAGAACTGTTTAAAAAAACGTTTACATGCGTAAATCCACATCGCAGGAGGGACCAAAGAGCCCTACCTAAAAAACCGTTTTTTTATTTTCTATGCTTTTAAAAAACAAACTTTATTACTTTATTCTAATTAAATAATGTTTCTCTCTGCTTGTGTTTGATACTTAAAGTGTTTCTCGACGACCAGTAAACCCAACTAAGTTTGGTTTTTTTTCTCCCTCTTACGTTTACATATTTAAATTTTAGCAAATAGAGACATATTTGAGTTATTTAAATTTCTTAATTCGTCTACTTAAGATATTTAATTTACAAACTATAGTAAGAATAATTAAAAAAATCATGCGTTCAGCGGAAAAACGCGTCCTAGGCGCGTTTGTTAAGCTACATATGCCAGGCCAGATAGGCGACTTTTTAGTTTTTTCTCAAAAACTGAGTTTAGAAATAATTCTAAAATTTCAAATATTCAACACATTTAAAATTATCAATTAAAGTTATTATAAAACCATCAAAATATTTATAATGTATTTTACTGATAACTGTTTTATTATTTAAATAAAGGAGGAGCTCCTGAGTTTCATCTGGGTCAATTTTCTGGATATTTAGATTCTAATATGAGATTTAGGTTTTATTATATGAACATAAAAATAAATAATATCGCAAACTGGTGTTTTCATCGGAAAAAGTGCGGCTATAATTTTATGTTTTAAAAGTGCATTGTAATGATAGAACGTACCTGTCGAAAGTTAATACAAATTACAAAGTATCGTTTAACACAGATTTTTGTATTCATATTAAAGTGTTTTTTCTTAAAAAAGATAAAATAATACCACAAAAGTTTAAATAATTATGTCATAAATAATTCATAAAAAATATAAAAAAATATTATGAGTTCGGCAATGAAATGTTAAAAATGAAAATTCTGCGATTGTTGAAGTTTTGTTTTATTTGGCCAATTAAAGATACAATCAATAAAATCTGTTGAACTATGAATTTTATTCGTAAAAAACGCATAAACGAATGATAACTTGATAAAAGTAAATTTTAGTTTTAAAATTCATATGGTTTATGTGTTTCAATAGCAAAATTGTTAAAATAAAAAAAATAAATAAAATATGGCTCTAAAGTCCCCTTGAATGTGTTTATTAGCAAAATTACGCTATCTAACGTTATTTAAAAAAATCGCCGTCGAAGGCTCTAAAGTCAATATTTTCTGGCTCTTTGGTCCTAAAAAGTCAGGCTCTTAAGTCCATCTCTCTGCATTTTGGCTCCTTTGTGTTTTTCATGATTATCTCCCATATGGCTCTTTGGTCCCTTTCGTTCGCGCAGCTTGGCTCTTAGGTCCCCTTTTTTCGGCTCTTTAGTACTTAGTTCTAACGTCCCATGGCTCTTCTAGCCCGTTACCGCTTCAGCCTTAAGCTCCAACAAACCCTAAATCAAACAAATTTTGGTAAAAAACACATTTTTTCTTTTATTTTGGATATATTCAATTTTAAATTTTCGCTATGCCGTAATTTATTAAACAAATAGCCGAACCTGAACAAATAAGGTCAGAAAAAAAGGCGAAAATGAGCCACAATTCGTATAGAATCCATGTGACTGTGATTTATTTTATATATAAAAATAGGACCTCATTAACTACAGAATAGGTCACAGTCACGTATATTTTATACAAATTCTGGCTTATTTTGCTGTAGTTATCAAGGTAGGAAAAGAGCGGAAACAAACCATGTTTCGATTTCTAACAGTTACATAATCCCGCGGAAAACACTGCGTATCTGATTTAATAGGGAATAAATATTTATAAGAATTGTGTTTGATCAGATCGTCCCTCGATATACAGATTTTTATTTTGTATTTTTAAAGGGAAAACCATCGTGTTTTAAAAATTTGGAAAACTTAACCTAAAAACTTTTAGACGGAAATTGATGCTGTATCGCTCTCCGTCAAGAGGAAATAAAGAAGAAAAACGCAAGCTATAGAAAAATAAAAAAATAAGTAACCAATAATTATTAACGAAACGTCACTTGACCACCCACACAATTTCATCGAGATAAAAAATTCATTTTTAACACAAAAATATTTAACAAAATTAATAAATTATTTATCAATTACACAATAAAAAAACATATTTTGCAAACATTATATAAGATTTATCACGATTGTTATAATATATATATTATATAAACACATATAAAAATTTAAAACTATATCACTGTTTGTATTGTGTCATTTAGAAAGTAGCTTATGCGGCGTTAGATTTATATTTCTAAAAATATATGAGTCAGGATTTTTTATAAAAAAATTTTAGTAATGATTTTATAAGAGTGTAAAAAGACTGAAGTTAGAAGTAACGAGAATAAATAATCGATCTCTCTTAACAAAATTCACTTTATAAAATTAAAAATCAAAATAACTCTTATGGTAATTGTGGTCCTAAGGGCTGGTTCATACTTATAACAAACGTCCTTCGGACAAAGTCCAAAAAACAAAACTCCTTTGGACTTTGTCCAAAGGACAAATACAGTGTAAAAACGTCCTTTGGACTTTGTCCAAAGGACAAAGTTCAAAGGAGAAAGTCTAAAGGACAAAGTCCAAAGGTCAAAATCCAAAGGACAAAATCCAAAGGACAACGTGTTCATACTTTTTGTCCTTTGGACATTTCCCTTTGGATTTTGTTTTTTGGACTTTGTCCAAAAGACAAATTTTAAGTAGCATTCATACTTCGTCCAAAGGAAAAAGTCAAAAGGACGTTTTGGCTTGTCCAAAGGACGTTTTGGTTTTTTTTTAAAATTGTCTTTTGGACTTTGTCCAAAGGACGTTTTGTCATAAGTACGAACCAGCCTTAAGTCTCAAAACGAAAACGAAAAAGAGACCACAGAAAAAATATAAAATTTAATAGAAATCAAAGAATTGAAGCAGATACAGGGATCCAATATTTACTGTTGCAATAAGTGTATTTATTTATTTATTTAATAGTAAACCTAAATGAAGTATATTATATATTGTCTCAATCTAAAAACACTAAAAGTTTATTATTAGTTTATGCTCAATTCGTAAATTAATGCAGTTTAAATTAAAGAATGTATTTTACACCTTACCATATGAAGAATTTTTGATATTTATAACTAAGACAACATTCATGGTAGCATGAGTTTTTCAAATGATAGCATTTTGTTAGCGTAGATTCGAAAATTAAATTTTAAAAAAATCTAACACAAATTATTTTATTAAAAAATGGGAACTGCTGCAAAACATTTTGCATTCATCTTTGACTCTCAAAAACAGTCATAACTTGCGTGCAATATTGACGCAAAATTATAAACCATTTATTACTTTATTCATATTTTAGCGAAAAAAAAAACATTGGTCGTTTCAGTATATTTTATTTTATGCATTCTGATTCGAATTAAACGATATCTTAGGGATTAATATTACTCAAATATTATATAGATTGAACTTTTAAGGGTTAAAGATTATTTGCAAAGTATTTTTGCAGCCTTTGTTATTTTTTTTATTTTTTCCAAAGTTTTTTGATTTAATTTAATTTTCAGGAACTCGTTTTTTTAAACGCGTACCTAACTTTTTATCCATTATTGAATTTTCTTTTCAACGCTCACGATTAAGATTAACATTAATAGTAATAATATCACTACAGTAATTTATTGATTTTGGGAATTTTGTGGGTAGAGTTTTGTTATGATTCTTGGTAGTGGTCAAAAAGTAATAAAATTTAGTAAAATGTAAGTAGAAAGAGCATAAAGTTAATTTTTTAAAGTTTTGTATAATAATAAATACGGGAACGGGACACGAGGGTACTGGACACGAGGGTACTGGACACGAGGGTACTGGACACAGAGGTACTGGACTTAAAAAAAAATTGCGTTCACCACAACCTCGCAGCAAAATTGATTCATTATGCAAAGGGACACGAGGGTACTGGACAGGAGGGTACTGACGAGCAAAAACCGTAACCTTCCCGCATAAATCGGGATAAACTTATTGCATAACAATAGTTTGTTTTACTTAAATATAATAGTATGTTTGACTGACTTATAAAGGGTAGGATTATAAAAATAAAATTTTTGGAGAAGACATAAAACAAAAATAATAATTTTATAACATGACAACATTTTTCGTGTTATTGTCTAAATTTTCTTGCATGTTTTTATATAATAACTAGCTTTAAAAATTCTGAGAATTTATGAGACGTATCTCAAGATAATAAACATTAAGGTTGTTGTTATTGTTTTAATTGTACTGTTAAAAATTTTTGTGGTTATTTTTCGTGGAGTGTAGAAAAAATTAATTAATAATTTTGCTATTAATAACTGTTCAAAAACATATTTTAGTAAAATATTTTCCGAAAAACAATTGCTTGCTTTTTTTAACAGTAAATTATTCGGTATTTTTTAAAAGTACACTATTTTTGAAATATTATGATAAAGTTTAGCTTAATTTTTGGGTTTTTTTAGGCTTAGGGAAATAAAGTTTACCGTGCAATGAGTTCGAAGACTCTAAAGATCCGTTGTTTGAATATTTTACTTACGACTCTATACTTAGATTGAAATGCATAAAATATCATACATTAAAACACTTACAATTGTATGTTTTTAATTAAAAACACATTTTGTTTGGCTTGTCTTAAATGATCTACATGTTTTTAAGTAAATTCCTTAAGCTAGAAATTTTTTTATATTTATTTATAAGTAGTCTTTTAAAAGTTTTACAATCACAATCAAGAGCGAGAAAGTGAATTAAAAAAGGCAAAAAGTTATTTTATTACTGTTTTTTCTAAAAGAAATACTCGTACGAAAATACAAAGGGAATTGCAGTTTTTTTGCTGTCATTTTTATATTTAGACTATTTTCATCGACTCTTGATTAAAATAATTGAGCTTTTTGATAAAATCTTTGGAAAAAATAACTTGTGCAAAAATAGATTGTAGCAGTTAAAATGTAAAAAATAACTTCTTGCCTTTTTTAATTCACTCTAGCTTAAGGAATTCACTTGAACACATGTTGATCATTTAAGACAAGACAAACAAAATGTGTTTTTAATAAAAAACATACAATTGTAAGATTTTTCATTTATGATATTTTATGCATTTTAATATAAGTATAGATTCGTGCGTAAAATATTCAAACAACAGATCTTTGGGAGTCTTCGAAACCCATTGCACGGTAAACTTTATTTCCCTAAGCCTAAGCAAAACCCAGAAATTAAGTTAAACTTTATAATAATATTTCAGAATTATTTTACTTTAAAAAAATACCGAATAATTTACTGTTAAAAATAGCAAGCAATTGTTTTTTGGAAAATATTTTACTAAAATGCTTTTCAAAGGTTATTAATAGCAAAATTATTGATTCATTTTTTCTACACTCCACGAAAAATAACCACAAAAAATTTTTAACAGCACAATTAAAACATAACAACAACCTTAATGTTTATTATCTTTAGAGACGTCTCATAAATTCTCAGAATTTTTAAAGCTAGTTATTATATAAAAACATGCAAGAAAATTTAGACAAATTACACGAAAATGTTGTCATGTTATAAAATTATTATTTTTGTTTTATGTCTTCTCAAAAATTTTATTTTTATAATCCTACCTTTTATAAGTCAGTCAAACAAACTATGATATTTAAGTAAAACAAACTATTGTTATGCAATAAGTTTATCCCGATTTATGCGGGAAGGTTATGTTTTTTGCTCGTCAGTACCCTCCTGTCCAGTACCCTCGTGTCCCTCTTGCATAATAAATCGATTTTGCTGCCAGGTTGTGGTGAACGCAATTTTTTTAAGCCCAGTACCTTCGTGTCCAGTACCCTCGTGTCCAGTACCCTCGTGTCCAGTACCCTCGTGTCCAGTACCCTCGTGTCCCGTTCCCGTATTTATTATTATACAAAACTTTAAAAAATTAACTTTATGCTCTTTCTACTTACATTTTACTAAATTTTATTACTTTTTGACCACTACCAAGAATCATAACAAAACTCTACCCACAAAATTCCCAAAATCAATAAATTACTGTAGTGATATTATTACTATTAATGTTAATCTTGATCGTGAGCGTCGAAAAGAAAATTCAATAATGGATAAAAAGTTAGGTACGCGTTTAAAAAAACGAGTTCCTGAAAATTAAATTAAATCAAAAAACTTTGGAAAAAATAAAAAAAAATAACAAAGGCTGCAAAAATACTTTGCAAATAATCTTTAACCCTTAAAAGTTCAATCTATATAATATTTGAGTAATATTAATCCCTAAGATATCGTTTAATTCGAATCAGAATGCATAAAATAAAATATACTGAAACGACCAATGTTTTTTTTTTCGCTAAAATATGAATAAAGTAATAAATGGTTTATAATTTTGCGTCAATATTGCACGCAAGTTATGACTGTTTTTGAGAGTCAAAGATGAATGCAAAATGTTTTGCAGCAGTTCCCATTTTTTAATAAAATAATTTGTGTTAGATTTTTTTAAAATTTAATTTTCGAATCTACGCTAACAAAATGCTATCATGGTTGAAAAACTCATGCTACCATGAATGTTGTCTTAGTTATAACTATTAAAAATTCTTTCATATGGTAAGGTGTAAATACATTCTTTTTAATTTAAACTGCATTAATTTACGAATTGAGCGTGAAATTAATACATAAACTTTTTAGTGTTTTTAAATTGAGACAATATATGGGGTACTTCATTTAGGTTTACTATTAAATAAATAAATAAATACACTTATTGCAACAGTAAATATTCAAAAATATGTATCTGTTCAATTATTTTGATTTATTGCAATTTTTATATTTTTTCTGTGGTATTTTCGTTTTCGTTTTGCTAAGGCTGGTTAGTACTTATAACATTATTCCTTCGGGACAAAGTCCCCAGAAAGCGAACAACTCAGATCTTTGTCCAAAGGACAAATACAGTGTAAAAACGTCCTTTGGACTTTGTCCAAAGGACAAAGTTCAAAGGAGAAAGTCTAAAGGACAAAGTCCAAAGGTCAAAATCCAAAGGACAAAATCCAAAGGACAACGTGTTCATACTTTTTGTCCTTTGGACATTTCCCTTTGGATTTTGTTTTTTGGACTTTGTCCAAAAGACAAATTTTAAGTAGCATTCATACTTCGTCGAAAGGAAAAAGTTGAAAGGAACTTATTGGCTTGTCCAAAGGACGTTTTGGTTTTTTTTTTAACATTGTCTTTTGGACTTTGTCCAAAGGACGTTTTGTCATAAGTACGAACCAGCCTTAAGTCTCAAAACGAAAACGAAAAAGAGACCACAGAAAAAATATAAAATTTAATAGAAATCAAAGAATTGAAGCAGATACAGGGATCCAAGATTTACTGTTGCAATAAGTGTCCTTGTTTTATTTATTTAATAGTAAACCTAAATGAAGTATATTATATATTGTTATAAATCTAAAAACACTAAAAGTTTATTATTAGTTTATGCTAATTAGTAAATTAATGCAGTTTAAATTAAAAGAATGTATTTTACACCTTACCATATGAAGAATTTTTGATATTTATAACTAAGACAACATTCATGGTAGCATGAGTTTTTCAAATGATAGCATTTTGTTAGCGTCAATTAGAAAATTAAATTTTAAAAAAATCTAACACAAATTATTTTATTAAAAAATGGGAACTGCTGCAAAACATTTTGCATTCATCTTTGACTCTCAAAAACAGTCATAAC
>JASAMX010022562.1:0-14425 GCA_030248175.1 Microlaimidae sp. YZB2_3
ATATTTTTACTTTTTTCTGGTCTTCACCAATTTTGTACAGCAACCGCTTTAAAATCTATCAAAATTCAGTCGTGAAAAAAATTAAAATTTAAAAAATGAAATAATTTAATAAAAATGCCTCATAATACAATTTAGCTTGATTTTTAGGCTTTGCTTAGGCTTAGAAAAAATAAATCTGATTAAAAATAAGCTTAAATTAGCTTTTTAAATAGAAACAAATTTGTTGTCCATATTTTCGGTGGTCCATGTGACTATCGAATTTATAATTTTTTTGTAAATTTTAAGATTCTCCGGACTTCCAGCAATGTTAAAACAAAGTTTTTATTTTAATTTAGCGGTTAATTAAAATTTTTTCTTTACAGTAAAAATTGTGTACCCAAAATATTGTCATTTTTTGCCTATATTTTACCCATATTATCAAAAATCGTGTTTTAATAATTTTTTAATGTTTAAAAACGAGATCTTCAGGTCAAAATTGACCTATAAACATGTTTTTATTTAGTGTTTGTAGCGTGGAGATCTCTAATCGATTTTTGGTACACGTTTAGTACCTGTACTTCTGAACAGTACAAATTTGGTGTCCAAAAAATTGTCATTTTTGCCTATATTTAAAATCTTAAAATCGAGTTTTAATCACTTTATAAAGTTTAAAATCGAAATCTTCAAGTCATAATTGACCTATACACCTGTTTTTAATCAGTATTTATGGTGGAATTCTCTAACCTATTTTTTGACGCATTAGTACCTGTGCCCTATATTTTAAATGCCCTATTTCTGACCTTTCGAGCTTAATGAAACAAGCTTAATCTGTTCGGATTAATTTTTTTTACCCTTGGCTTGGCCTTATGTACCCATGCGTGGTTTCTATTAAGTTTTATCAATATTCGCCCAGTAAAAATGAGCTATATTTAGAAAAGTGATGTATTAGAAAACCACATTCATTTTAACAAACCGGTATTTTTTTAGTAACTCCTTAATCATTGAGAATTTTCGGTTTAATACATTTTTTTCTCATGGTGATATGAATAATTGTTATTTTTGGTGTTAATTAAACAGCAAAATGAAACAAGCCATCTTATAAATGGAATACTGTATCTTTAAAACGATTTTTTACTATTAAACGGGATTTTTTTAGACCTGGGGGAATTTTTTATATTTCAAACATGTTTCTGGTTTTTCAACAAGTTTTTGGGGGAATTCAGGGGAATTTTTTTCCGATTTTGGGGGAATTGCTCCTTGGAAACCTGGCAACCCTGGATGTATATGCAACTTTTATTTAAAACATTTTTAACTCGGCCGAATAAAATCTATATGACTTGAAATTCGAAACATAAATACAACTGACAATGGAAAATCGATTGATAATCGCTATTTTATGATCTGACAAATTGTGCGGTCGATCATGATGTATATGCAAATTTTATTTAAAACGATTATAACGTGGCAGAATAAAATTTATATGACTTGAAATTCTGATTAAAGATACAACTGAGAACAGAAAATTGATTAATAATCACGATTTTGTGATCTGAAAAATTGTGCGGTCGATCATGAGGTATATGCAAATTTTATTTAAAGCAATTATAACTGGGCCAAATAAAATCTATATGAGTTGAAATTTGAAACATAGATGCAAATTTTATTTCAAACAATTATAACTCGTCAAATAAAATCTATATGACTTCAAATTTGGAGCATAGATACAACCGAGAACTGAGAATCGGTTGATAATCTTCAAAAACAAAATGTTAGGAACCAAGTTGCAAAGGCTTGGAGTTTTGTTTTTGCAAGCTTTATTGTCCAAAAACTTGTATGATGTTGTTTTTATTGTGGAGACCTGGCTCAATAATACGTTTTTTAATAGTCTTTTTCCGTGTAGTAATACCTATAATATATTCCGTTGTGATCGCGAAATCAGACAGGGAGGCGGGCCTTAACACAGCCTTATCTTAAATTATGCGCTGTTACTGTTAATTGCAAATTTGAACATTTAGAAAGCGTAGCAGTCAATATTTTTGGTAGTTACAATACTCTGAGAATAGTGTGCCAATAGATGCCAGATCATCCTGTTTTATTTCACGTGAACTAGATTTAAAAAAAATTATCACTTTTATTTATTTATTTATAAGTAAGTTGCACGGGTACATACAAAAATACATACAATTATAGTACAACGTCATAGAAAGAAAAAAAAGTTAAACACAAATACGGTTAATAATATTAGAAAACAATATTAGAAACTATTTAAAATACGTTTACAAAATCACTTGAGCTTAATTTAGATTTAAATATCGACAGAGATGAGGCAGATGCAATGGTTTTAGGAAGTTTATTCCAATGCAATGGTTTTAGGAAGTTTATGCAATGGTTTTAGGAAGTTTATTTAGGAAGTTTTTTTCTGACTTATATTTTAAACTGAGCTCAGGCACACACTATGTATTTTTTTCGGTGACTAACTTTCTTTCAATCGACTGGTGTGTCCCTAAAGTTTTACATGGCAATATTTTACATGAATATCTTTTAAGAATAATTAATGAGTGTGGGCTTGTTCAATATATAAATTTTCCCACTCATAAATGTGGTAATATACTTGATCTCTTGTTCACAAATAAAGAAGACATTATTTCGGATATTAAAAAATGCGAACCTATTGCCCACAGTTATGACCATTTTTCGATGTATTTTTCAGTTAAATTTACAGTAAAATCTAAAAAAATTAGAAAAAAGTTTTTCTTGACTTTCGGTCTGCTGACTATTCTCAAATTAACGCATGTCTCAACTCAACAGATTGTTCATCTATTTTTTAGTTATCCAAAAATATCAGTGAAGTTTACGAGCGATTTATAGATATAAATCTTAAATGCATCAAAAAATTTGTTCCAAAAAAGAAAATTTGCATAAAAAAAATTTGATACCCTCGCAACATAGTTTCGCTGTCAAAAAAATAACGTTTATTCCGCCGATCAAAATTTTCTAACGAAGCTAAATTACAACACAAAGCTTGTGCAAAACTATATAAATTAGCCCTTAAAGCTTTTAACGAACTTTTAACGATCATGACGTATATGCAAACTTTATGTAAAACAATTATAACTCCGCTGAACAAAAATCTATCTCACTTGAAATTCAGAACATATATACAACTTATAACTGAGAATCGATTTATAATCACTATTTTAACAAATTGTGCGGTATATCATGATAATTAATGATAACGTATATACAAATTTTAAAGCTAATCTTAACGGCCGCCGGTTACAAGACAAGACTTGAACTAAAGATAAATTATATCAGGCTGAAATTATATGAGTGGTAAAGTAACCCTTTTTTTAGAGAAAATTTAACGTGCAGAGAAACACGTGACGCAACTAAATAATAATTCGCTTTATAACCGCTGAAAACTTTTTTTTAAAATTTTCTCGCTCGCGGGTTATTGTTTATTTCTTCCTGGTAGAAGAAGAAGAAGAATATTTTATTTTTTTAGCAATAGTAACATATAAAACAAAAAAAATATTAATGTCATATTTGGTGAATCACAAAATTTAAAAAATCAAAAAAATCACTAAAAAAACAGCTTAGAAGGTAGATGCCTTCAAATAAGCATCTGCGTTAACTCTAAGCCATATAAAAAGACATCAAAATTCTACATAAGAAGCATGAATTAATTGCTTAAATTTTTTGACAGAATTTACAGAAACTTGAGTTGAATGTAATTTATTCCAACTAGAAATAGCTCTATTTGGGAAAGAAAATTATAGTGCATAAATTCTACTGTCCTCTATTAAAAGTTTAAACGGGGTGTAGAGAGCGGTTACGCCCTTAATTTCAGCCTGGAAGACTTTAGCTTTAGTTATTTATTTACTTATTTTTTATTTAACCCAAAACATATAAAAAATGCGTGTTTTTCAAAAATCAAAGCAATAGAACTCTCGTTTGTTTTTTTTGCGTGGTGTGCGGTTTTAATATTCTAATGCTTCAAGATTTTGTTTTCAATACTCTTTGTTTTGGTTGCAAATGAAGCGCCTAAATACCACCGTGGAACCATCAAAAGAATTGTAACTCTTGTAACTGTAACTTTTTGTAAGACTCTTACAAAATATTATTTATTTGTTTAACACAATGTTTGTAGTAAAATGAAACTCCACAATGTTTCAAACTGGACATTATGAAAAAACCATGATTAAGAAGAAAAGTACAATTCATGTAAAGCAAATGATACCAAAAATTATAAACAACATTAATAAAATATTTTACTAACAAGAGTCGGCTTATTTCAGTGCATTTTTAATTGCTTTATCTGTGTCCTGCATTATGCGAATTATAAATAAATAAAGCTATCACAGAATCAACTAGAATACCACCGCTAGGCTGTCTTAATCCAGTAAGGACGGTTCTTGAACCGTCCTCCTGAAGACTGTAGGCAGGTAGGAAGCAGATAAAACTGCCTCGGAGGCAGTCTGGAGGCAGGGTAAAGGCAGGGTGGAGGCAAGTAGGAGGCAAGATGGAGGCAGGTAAAACTCCTTGGAGGGAGGTACCTCGGAGGGAGGTAGGAGGCAGGTAACCCTGCCTTCTATATTGAATCATGTAAAGGTTATGAAGCAGGTAGGAGGCAGCTAAATCTGCCTTGGAAGCAGGTTGAAGGCAGGGTGAAGGCAGGTAGGAGGCAGGTAGACGGCAGCAAAATTTTCGATGGATGCAGGTAAAAACCGTTTTTCCCAATTCAAGCACTCCTTCTTTACCGAGTTAACTTTTATTTCTCAATATGTCTAAAGCCTTTCAATTTTGTCCATGTTCTATTTTTTTAGTTCTCAAAACAAAAGCTAACCTCGTTCAAAACTTTAGTATATACCCTGCATATTATGAACCCCAAAACTATTTTTATTATTTTCTATTTCCCTTTTCAGACACAATCGGGCAAGTTTCTATCTTAAACTGTAATGTGTAACGTCTCTATTTTAAAAACAACAAAATATAAAAATATAAAATCCCAATAATTGTTTATTGCATAACACCCTTAGCAAAATGCGCAGAGTAACTGCTTGGAAACAATTTTATTTTTTACAACTAAATGACTCCAATTTTTATTTCGCTATTAAAACAAATTTTGGTTATAGATATGTTCAGTTGGTTTTTAACAATTTTATAATTTTTTGCATAAAAAATTAATTTTGAAAACATGATTATTCTAAAAAGAAAAAAAACGTTACTTGCACCATCGCTTTTTCCTTTTTCAACACCACAAAAAACACAACACAAAAGTAGTTTCACCGATGGCTTCATGTTTCAGTGTGGAAAAAATATCTTGGAATTTTTTTTTAATTTCAATCTAAAACTAAAAAAACTTAAGAACAAAAATTATTCCAAAGTAAAACTAAACTATTTTTACTTCCCAAAGGTGCAAAAATATATACCAATTTGGTTTAAAAATATATTCCTATTTTGTTTAAAAAGGTGAAAAGCACAAGCAAATTTTTTTTAATTTTTTTTGTGAAAACCTTATCCTTACCCAATAACTCTGAAAAACTTTTCATCATAATATCCTCCTGTGGTTTAGAGAAATATTACACCACAAAAGTAGCGTTTTTTTAATAATCTTGTACTTGCATTCCGTACTGAATTGCTCAAAAAGTGTAAAAAATTTAGTTACAAATTATCGAACTAGGCAATTTTTTGCTTTAATATAATACCTTGATTGTTGAGATTGGTGCAGTATTCTTTCCTGTTGTTTTCAGCAAAATCGTATAATAATAACCCAAGAAAACTTGACAATTTGAAGAGTTTTTTTGAGGAAATTTTATTAACTTTGGAGCCTAATTTCTCAGTAGATTCTATACATTGCGATATTGCGTTTTCTGCGCCAAAAGCCCTCGATTTTTACGCTTAAAACATGAAGTGAAGGAATGAATAATGGCAAACTTAATCCCGATTTTTGCGGTACATTCAAATTCGAAACTATCGTGCGGGTAGAAAACAGTGCAGTATGTATCATTTTTTTCCTATTCTCCTAATTGATTATAAACTTTAACTTTATTAACCATTTTTACTATTTTCTCCTTAAAATTGATTTAATGAAACATTTTCAACAACTTTATTAAACGATATTAAAAAAAATATAAGATAAAAAAAAAATCCTTAAAAAAAAGTGAATCTTTTTTTTTATTAATTTAAAAAAAAAATTATTAATAGGAATAAAATTATTATATATGTTATTATATTTTAAAAAAGGTTTAATTATTAATTGTATTATATGATTACTTTAGTTTTTGATAAAAACTGTAGGAGTCAGTAAATGGTAATTTGGAAGAGAAATAGAAATCGATAAATAAAAATCGTAAAATTAAGGGCTAAGAAAACCGAAATTAACCCAAACCAACCATCAAGCCCCAACAATACTCGTGGCTCAATTTCCAAAATTTTTATGCCTTAAAAACATTATCTTATTTTTATAGATATAATAATTTGTAGTTTTCTGTTTATCAGTTTCCTTAATATTTCATATGTAGCGTCTTTACTACACGGAGAGGGTACAAAAGAAAAAAATATTTAAAATGTATTTTCGTACCTTTTTTTAATCATGTTTTATTGTTAGATTTATATTATTTCAATAATTTATTTTCTATACTTCATAGTAAAAAATCCCATAATGGTATTTTCGTGAAATGTATTGATTAGAAAAAGTAAATTTATGAATATTCCTGTTTTCTTCTTTTACTTAAAAATTATCCTTCAAACTCCATAGCAATAAAAAAATGGCAAAAACTAATCCGCCTTTTGTTTTTTCTAAAGCCTTTTTGAGAGCGTCTTTTACCCCCTAATAAACTATTGAATTTAACCGTAGAACCTGTACTAAGAAAGTCTTAGGCAAATATTATTAACTTGTCTTGGAAATCTAGCCTCTGACTTGGCTACACCCGTTACCCTAAAACTCTTTTTTGTTTGAAAATTTTTCTTCGCCCCCCCCCGGGTTATTGTTTCATTTCTTTCTTGATAAGTTTGTAATTTCCCTACTTCCCCCCTAGTTATAGTACATTTTACCCTTTTAATTTTGCAGTTTTATTTTTTGCTAGTTTAAATTTGACCCCTTCCTTCAAATTTTAACCAATGTTATTTATTTACAATGGGAAGCAAATAGTTTTTTTTTGGATTTTTATGTTTTCTTCGCCGCTTTTTTATGTAGTTTCTATATTCCAAAAAGCAAACACAGCCAAAAAATTGTACCATTGCACAAACGTTAATATTTTTTAATAATTATATTTTAGAGTTACCAACATTATTAATGATAATTATAATTTTTTTACAATTCATCGAAACTTTTATAATAGTCAGGTTATTTATATAATTTTCAATAGGGTTTTTATTGTATGCAGAAGTACATTGAAAATAACGCCCTATGTAGGGAAATTCAACATGAGCGACTAAAGCTAAAGTCTTCCAGGCGAAATGAGGGTTGCGCTAGGAAGAAAGAACAATAAGCCACGACGAGGGAAAAAACGGTGGCGGGATTTTTGTTGCGTCGTGAGTTTTCTCTGCAGCGTAATACTTCTCAGACAAGTGATTCCTTATTAATTATTTTAGCTTTTCTATCTAATTCAATATCATTGTTCCTAGCGAAAATACCATTTTAGTGGTGATTTTTTACTATTGAGATGTTTAATCGAGAAAAGATAAATTTTATTTAGCACAAACTGATATATTAAAATACTTTAACATGATGAAACATATCATCGTGTAGCAATTTTAAAATTAAGTAAAGGTTTAAACTAAAGAAACTAAGAAAATTACCATTTTTTCAAATTTTATTTTTTTCTTTTTGTACCCTCTCTCGTGTAGTTAAGACGCTATATCATATTTGAAATATTTCGAAGTGTTTGAAAACTTTGATAACACATGAAAACTACAAATATTTATTTAGTATTCTATAAAATTAAATGATACGATGGTTTTTATAGGCATCCAGAAAATTTTTGGGAACTTGGAGCCACGAGCTTAGTTGGTTGGGGCTTGGAACTTTGGTTGGTTTGGGCTTAGATTTCGGTTTTCTTAGGCCCTGTTAAACTTTTTAGCGATTTTTATTTATCGATTTCTATTTCTATTCCAAATTTACCATTTTTTACTTGACTCCTTACAGGTTTTTATCAAAAACTAAAGTTATAATGCATATTAATGCACAATCTAATATGATTTAAATAGCCTTTTTTTAAAATATAATTATTATATATTATAATTAATTGTTCTTTTTTAAGCGTTTACTATTAATAAATTTGTTTGCTATTTTTAAAGTTGTAGTGATAAAAACGGAAGATGTTTCAACTTTTTGTTTTTAGAGGGATTTCGTTTTTTTATCTTTATATTTTTGTTATGAATTATCGGTTTAATAAAGTTGTTGAAAATGTTTCATTAAATCAATTTTAAGGAGAAAATAGTAAAAATGGTTTAATAAAGTTGTTGAAAATGTTTCATTAAATCAATTTTAAGGAGAAAATAGTAAAAATGATACATACTGCACTGTTTTCTACCCGCACGATAGTTTTCGCAATTTGAATGTACCGCAAAAATCGGGATTAAGTTTGCCATTATTCATTCCTTCACTTCATGTTTTAAGCGTAAAAATCGAGGGCTTTTGGCGCAGAAAACGCAATATCGCAATTGTATAGAGATCTACTGAGAAATTAGGCTCCAAAGTTAATAAAATTTCCTCAAAAAAACTCTTCAAATTGTCAAGTTTTCTTGGGTTATTATTATACGATTTTGCTGAAAACAACAGGAAAGAATACTGCACCAATCTCAACAATCAAGGTATTATATTAAAGCAAAAAATTGCCTGAGTTCATAATTTGTAACTAAATTTTTTACACTTTTTGAGCAATTCAGTACGGAATGCAAGTACAAGATTATTAAAAAAACGCTACTTTTGTGGTGTAATATCTCCTAAACCACAGGAGATATTATGATGAAAAGTTTTTCAGAGTTATTGGGTAAGGATAAGGTTTTCACAAAAAAAATTAAAAAAAATTTGCTTGTGCTTTTCACCTTTAAACAAAATAGGAATATATTTTTAAACCAAATTGGTATATATTTTTGCACCTTTGGGAAGTAAAAATAGTTTAGTTTTACTTTGGAATAATTTTTGTTCTTAAGTTTTTTTAGTTTTAGATTGAAATTAAAAAAAAATTCCAAGATATTTTTTCCACACTGAAACATGAAGCCATCGGTGAAACTACTTTTGTGTTGTGTTTTTTGTGGTGTTGAAAAAGGAAAAAGCGATGGTGCAAGTAACGTTTTTTTTACTTTTAGAATAATCATGTTTTCAAAATTAATTTTTTATGCAAAAAATTATAAAATTGTTAAAAACCAACTGAACATTCTATAACCAAAATTTGTTTTAATAGCGAAATAAAAATTGGAGTCATTTAGTTGTAAAAAATAAAATTGTTTCCAAGCAGTTACTCTGCGCATTTTGCTAAGGGTGTTATGCAATAAACAATTATTGGGATTTTATATTTTTATATTTTGTTGTTTTTAAAATAGAGACGTTACACATTACAGTTTAAGATAGAAACTTGCCCGATTGTGTCTGAAAAGGGAAATAGAAAATAATAAAAATAGTTTTGGGGTTCATAATATGCAGGGTATATACTAAAGTTTTGAACGAGGTTAGCTTTTGTTTTGAGAACTAAAAAAAATAGAAAATGGACAAAATTGAAAGGCTTTAGACATATTGAGAAATAAAAGTTAACTCGGTAAAGAAGGAGTGCTTGAATTGGGAAAAACGGTTTTTACCTGCATCCATCGAAAATTTTGCTGCCGTCTACCTGCCTCCTACCTGCCTTCACCCTGCCTTCAACCTGCTTCCAAGGCAGATTTAGCTGCCTCCTACCTGCTTCATAACCTTTACATGATTCAATATAGAAGGCAGGGTTACCTGCCTCCTACCTCCCTCCGAGGTACCTCCCTCCAAGGAGTTTTACCTGCCTCCATCTTGCCTCCTACTTGCCTCCACCCTGCCTTTACCCTGCCTCCAGACTGCCTCCGAGGCAGTTTTATCTGCTTCCTACCTGCCTACAGTCTTCAGGAGGACGGTTCAAGAACCGTCCTTACTGGATTAAGACAGCCTAGCGGTGGTATTCTAGTTGATTCTGTGATAGCTTTATTTATTTATAATTCGCATAATGCAGGACACAGATAAAGCAATTAAAAATGCACTGAAATAAGCCGACTCTTGTTAGTAAAATATTTTATTAATGTTGTTTATAATTTTTGGTATCATTTGCTTTACATGAATTGTACTTTTCTTCTTAATCATGGTTTTTTCATAATGTCCAGTTTGAAACATTGTGGAGTTTCATTTCTCAAACATTGTGTTAAACAAATAAATAATATTTTGTAAGAGTCTTACAAATAGTTACAGTTACAAGAGTTACAATTCTTTTGATGGTTCCACGGTGGTATTTAGGCGCTTCATTTGCAACCAAAACAAAGAGTATTGAAAACAAAATCTTGAAGCATTAGAATATTAAAACCGCACACCACGCAAAAAAAACAAACGAGAGTTCTATTGCTTTGATTTTTGAAAAACACGCATTTTTTATATGTTTTGGGTTAAATAAAAAATAAGTAAATAAATAACTAAAGCTAAAGTCTTCCAGGCTGAAATTAAGGGCGTAACCGCTCTCTACACCCGTTTAAACTTTTAATAGAGGACAGTAGAATTTATGCACTATAATTTTCTTTCCCAAATAGAGCTATTTCTAGTTGGAATAAATTACATTCAACTCAAGTTTCTGTAAATTCTGTCAAAAAATTTAAGCAATTAATTCATGCTTCTTATGTAGAATTTTGATGTCTTTTTATATGGCTTAGAGTTAACGCAGATGCTTATTTGAAGGCATCTACCTTCTAAGCTGTTTTTTTAGTGATTTTTTTGATTTTTTAAATTTTGTGATTCACCAAATATGACATTAATATTTTTTTTGTTTTATATGTTACTATTGCTAAAAAAATAAAATATTCTTCTTCTTCTTCTACCAGGAAGAAATAAACAATAAACCCGCGAGCGAGAAAATTTTAAAAAAAAGTTTTCAGCGGTTATAAAGCGAATTATTATTTAGTTGCGTCACGTGTTTCTCTGCACGTTAAATTTTCTCAAAAAAAGGGTTACTTTACCACTCATATAATTTCACCCTGATATAATTTATCTTTAGTTCAAGTCTTGTCTTGTAACCGGCGGCCGTTAAGATTAGCTTTAAAATTTGTATATACGTTATCATTAATTATCATGATAGACCGCACAATTTGTTAAAATCGTGATTATCAATCGATTCTCAGTTCTCAGTTGTATCTATGTTCTGAATTTCAAGTGAGATAGATTTTGTTCAGCGGAGTTATAATTGTTTTACATAAAGTTTGCATATACGTCATGATCGTTAAAAGTTCGTTAAAAGCTTTAAGGGCTAATTTATATAGTTTTGCACAAGCTTTGTGTTGTAATTTAGCTTCGTTAGAAAATTTTGATCGGCGGAATAAACGTTATTTTTTTGACAGCGAAACTATGTTGCGAGGGTATCAAATTTTTTTTATGCAAATTTTCTTTTTTGGAACAAATTTTTTGATGCATTTAAGATTTATATCTATAAATCGCTCGTAAACTTCACTGATATTTTTGGATAACTAAAAAATAGATGAACAATCTGTTGAGTTGAGACATGCGTTAATTTGAGAATAGTCAGCAGACCGAAAGTCAAGAAAAACTTTTTTCTAATTTTTTTAGATTTTACTGTAAATTTAACTGAAAAATACATCGAAAAATGGTCATAACTGTGGGCAATAGGTTCGCATTTTTTAATATCCGAAATAATGTCTTCTTTATTTGTGAACAAGAGATCAAGTATATTACCACATTTATGAGTGGGAAAATTTATATATTGAACAAGCCCACACTCATTAATTATTCTTAAAAGATATTCATGTAAAATATTGCCATGTAAAACTTTAGGGACACACCAGTCGATTGAAAGAAAGTTAGTCACCGAAAAAAATACATAGTGTGTGCCTGAGCTCAGTTTAAAATATAAGTCAGAAAAAAACTTCCTAAATAAACTTCCTAAAAAAAAACAAACAGAAAAACAAAAAACAAAAAAAAAAAAAAAAAAAAAGAGACACACACCGCAACACAAAAAAAAAAAAAGAAAAAACAGCACGGAAAAAAACAGAACCACGCACACAAAAACACAAAAAACCACGCCAACAAAGCAAACAGAACAGCGCAAGAAGACCCGCCCACGCGACACAACGAAGACACACGAAAAAGACAAAAACGAAGCACCACAAAAAAACAACAAACAAACAAAAAGCCAAAAACAAAACCCAAGCCCAACCCACAAAGAGACGACGGCAAGGAAGAGGAAAAAAACCAGACCCAAAAAAAGCAACCCAAGACCGCACAAGAACAAAAGAAAGAAAAGCCACGAAAAAGACAAGACCGCCAAAGAAAAGAAAACAAAGAGGAAAAAAAAAAACACCCAGGGTTGCCAGGTTTCCAAAGAGCAATTCCCCCAAAATCGGAAAAAAATTCCCCTGAATTCCCCCAAAAACTTGTTGAAAAACCAGAAACATGTTTGAAATATAAAAAATTCCCCCAAAAATTCCCCCAAGTCTAAAAAAATCCCGTTTAATAGTAAAAAAATCGTTTTAAAGATGCAGTATTCCATTTATAAGATGGTTTGTTTCATTTTGCTGTTTAATTAACACCAAAAATATCAATCATTCATATCACCATGAGAAAAAAATATATTAAACCAAAAATTCTCAATGATTAGGGAGTTACTGAAAAAATACCGGTTTGTTAAAATGAATGTGGTTTTCTAATACATCACTTTTCTAAATATAGCTCATTTTTACTGGGCGAATATTGATAAAACTTAATAGAAACCACGCAAGGGTACATAAGGCCAAGCCAAGGGTAAAAAAATTAATCCGAACAGTATTAAGCTTGTTCCATTAAGCTCGGGAGGTCAGAAATAGGGCATTTAAAATATAGGGCACAGGTACTAACGCGTCCCAAAAATAGGTTAGAGAATTCCACCATAAATACTGATTAAAAACAGGTGTATAGGTCAATTATGACCTGAAGATTTCGATTTTAAACTTTATAAAGTGATTAAAACTCGATTTTAAGATTTTAAATAATATAGGGTAAAATATAGGCAAAAATGACAATATTTTGGACACAAAATTTGTACTGTTCAGAAAATATTTTAATAAACCAATAAATCAAATTAAAAATTTTGTTTTAACATTGCTAGAAGTCCAGAGAATCCAAAAATTATAATTTAAACTTAATTTTAATCAGATTTATTTTTTCTAAGCCTAAGCAAAGCCTAAAAAGAAGCTAATTTTTGGATAATAATGCATTTTTTGAATTATGATTTTTTTAAATTTCGATTTTTTTCTTACGACAGAATTTTTGGACGTTTTTAAACGGTTGTCATAGAAGATCGGTAAGAACCAGAAAAAAAGTCAAAATATATTTAAAACTGTCAAACTCTTGGCAATTTAAAATTTTAGATCTGTGCACTGCCGCAGCACTGCCGCACGCCCCCCGGGTTTTATTGGGGGCGGGGTGCAATTCCAAAATGGGCATGGGGCGCAATTTTTTTGAAATGGTGGGGGCAATAAAACGGCGGCAAGCATGAGAGAAATAGAAAAAAGGAGAAAAAAAGAGAAAAAACGGACAAAAAAGCGAAATTTAAGTAAAAACAGGTCTAAATAGCTTACAATGAATTAAAAAAGGCTACAACCCGCAAAACTTTTGCTATGATGGCGTTATATTAATTAAAAAAATGGCCCTATAATTTTTGGGTACTTTTTCATTTATGGGCAGGGCGCAGGGGGCACAGCCAATAATATTCCGGGGGGATTTCCAGACCGTACACAGGTCCTAAAATATATACAGTGCAGACTGTATACATTAAATACCAGACTTTTAGATTTTTCAGATGTTTTAAATTTAAGATATTACAATTGGTCGATCCATTTTTTTAAAGAATAAATTTTACTTACCCTACTAAAAAGGGTGAAAAAAAGGATAATTTTGGGATTTTAAACTTTTTTAAAAGTTTAATTTTCAAAAATAAAAAAATGAGGCTATTCTTTTATATTCTTTGAATTCTACTATAGTTCTTAAAGTGGTTTAAAAAATTAAAATATTGTTTTAATTATTATTACTCTTACTAAATTTGAAAAATATACAGAAAAACAATATCATAGGTCCCATACTTCACAAATTACTGATGAATAGAACAGTGAATACAACATTGGAAAAGTTAATAATAAATAAATATTAAAATTTTAGTAAAAAAGAACAAACAACACAGCAGAACGGATAATTTTACACAAAATTTACAACCATCCTAATTGAAAAAATCCC
>JASAMX010022563.1:0-85529 GCA_030248175.1 Microlaimidae sp. YZB2_3
TGGTATGACAAATTTTATTTCATTGAATTGTACTGAAAAAAATCTGTTGTGAAATTACAATAATTATGTTCGGAACTGTTTCAAAAACAATATAATTTAAAAATTTAAAATAAATTGTTGTTTCAACAGTTCCAAACATATTATTTTTATCTTGTGGTTCAAGTATGTATCTAAAAAATTAAAAACAAAAGCTCAGACCGCAAAGGAAACACTATAATAAACGGTTTTTAAAACATTCGTGCAAAAAGCGGCAAAACGTTTTAATGTTTTTAACATGATAACAAAGTTAAAATTAAGTTTTTGGTTAACAGTAAAATTGGTACAGAGTCAAATTAAATCAAATCAAATCATAGTCAAATCCGAAAAAATACAATTAATATATTGTGGGTCCTCCATTCATAGCAATAACTTGCGGTACAACTTTATGAATGTGTTGAATATATTTACGACAGACATTTTTGGTCATCTTGGACCCCCAGAATTTTTTGATACCGTCATACAACTCTTGTTTGTTACGTGGCTTGGCTTCGTTTCGTAAATATTCCTTTAATTGATGCCAGCAGTTTTCAATTGGGTTCAAGTCAGGGGACTCTGAAGGCCAATCAATTTGTTTTATCCCCAACTTTTCGAATTCCCGTTTTGTATACATGCTCTTAGGCGGGATTTAGTAAAATTGAGAAATTTTTTTATGGAGAAGTACGACAGTTAATTCAATGTACACAAAGGTCTCGAGAAGATTTGAAAATAATTTGTATACGACCGGAAAAAATAAGAAAGAATAAAAATATGCACAACCAGTTGTTTTTTTCAGAAAAATTGTTTTATGTTTATGTTGTTTTTGTTGTATTATGATTGTGTTTTTTTCGTTAACCAATTTCATATAGAAATTATTTTTTGATCTTCTCGAGATCTTTGTGTACATTGAATTAACCGTCGTGATTCTTCACAAAATCGAAAATCCGAAGATTAAACCTCAATAGCCTATCTATAAAAAAACTAGCACATGTACTATCTATTCATACAACTACGGACGGATAAAATAAAGTTTAAAAAAATTTTGTAAACGTTTTTGGTTTTAAAACATCTTAATATGTCACGACTTGTGCTCAAAAAGACAAATATCCATTGAATTTTTTGAAATTGCCAACCTGCTAAATGAGATAGGAGGTTAATTTACCAGGTGCGTTATTTCTTAATTTCAAAATCCTTAAATATTTTCAAACCCACTAATTTTTAAAATCTTAATAACAAATTCGTAATTTCTCATGTCCCAAATAAATCCTGCCTTATGCTTCGGATTGTTGTCTTGCTGAAGAAGATAAGGCCAGGTGGATAGCCCATCGGGACGGTTAGTAAAATTCTGTTCTGTTCCGTTCTGTAGATGAAATTGTAGGAAAAAACGTCGCGGGAGTTTTAGGTAAAGGCAAACTTGACGAACAAAAAATCACATACATTCAAAAAATGGTAAGCTCCAAATTTCCGAGCGATTCCGGTTCAAGTACTTGGAATGAATGTATCAAAAGAATTGATGGTGCTGCCCGCAAAATACAATTGAATGTAAACAAAAATCGAGAGTATTATTATAATGAAAATATTTGGAACTCACACTGAAATCTAAAACATAAATTTTTAGTTGAATATAAGAAAATTACACCTGGCCGAGGTTGATAAATTGCAATATAGAATCAAATATTTAACAACAATAAAATTAAAATTAAAAACAAAGGCTATTTAATATATGAAATTATACAAGTCACAAAGATTTTTTTAATCTGTTTTTTCATCATTTAATTTTTTCTTATTTCAATTTTAAACTGATTAATTTTGATAAATAATTGCTTAAATGGTATATTTAATTGTGTACTGCAAATCATCAAGATCAGCCAGGTTTAATTTGTCTACAGTACAGAGTGTTTTTATAATTGTAATAATTTGTAGTTAAGAACTTAAGAGAAATTAATGAATCTAAAAAATTTTTAAACTACCTGACCTACAAGATAACAACAATCTTTTTACATAACTGTACATTTTAACACTATTTTGTACGTTTTATTTTGACATTTTTTGACACGTTTTAAAAATCTTGACGCTATTTTCCAAGTTTTATTTTGACACTATTTTGTACTTTTTATATTTATGTTTTAATAAAATATTGTATTCTTGACCTTGGAAAGTTTTTGACATAAGACAATATGTGTTAATGTTTAAATGCAGTGAACTGTCTATTTATTCCAATATTCTTGATATTTTTGTAATTTTATTTGCTAAAAGACTTATAGCAATTAACAGCGCCATACCAAAACTTTGGAGCTTCTTTGCTGTTAAAAAAAATACAAAAAATTTTTTATTGTTTTTGGATCCGGTCCCGTCTGAAATTTCATAATAAAAAAATCAAACTGTTAGTTTTTATAAAAAGAATATAGAGATTTAATGTTGAAATTTTAAATTAAAAAAAATTCTCAATATTACCAAATTTAGCCTAAGAGCAAGTATACAAAATGAAAATTCGAATGTGGCTAAACAAGATGGGGCTAAAGCAAGTTGATTGGCCTACTAAGTTTTCCAACTTAAACTTAACTTAAAAAATGCTGGCAATAACTAAATGAACATTTAAAAAACTGTTTTTATGGTGTTTCCTTTGTGGTCTGATCTTGTGTTTTAAATTTCTAAGCTACATATTTGAACCACAAGATAATAATAATATGCTTGGACAACAATTTAATATGAATTTTTAAATTTTTTTTCCAATTTAAGACAATAAAATTTATTGTGCCACGATTTTGGAAATCGGTGGAATTTAACTTATTTGAGATTTCAAAATAAAAAAACATATTTGCTGCAATTTGTAACGCTTATATTTCGAGCTGAACTAAAAAAAGGTACAATAAAACTGAATCAAATAGTGTTTCTTTAAATACTTAATTCAATACATGTACAATGTATATAATCCTAAGGCAGGATTTTGATCAGAATAATATGCCCGCCAGGAGTTTACCATTCTAAATGCCTGAACTGGTGATGCCCAGAGCACCGAGCTCTGGAACTTTGAGGCGGAGCTCAGTTTTCAGCAGCTCCAAAGAAAGCATTGGAGCTCCGGAGCTCCGCCCTATTTTCATACAAAGATCACGAATAATTAAAAGTAATAGCATAAATTTTTTGTCAAATTTGTTTTTTTAACTAAAAATTTTTTAAATATTTTTAAAACAAAAAAAATTAGTCCTGAAAATACAGATAGAATAGTTTACAATGTATTTAGAGCTAAAATAAGCTATAAATGGCTCATTTAAAGGCAGAACTCCAAAGCTTCAGAGCTCCGGTGCTCCCTCCGCCTTAGATGACGGGATCTCCGGAGCATGATATTAAAGTGTGGGAACATCACTAGCCTGAAAGTTATTTAGTTATGACACTTTTATTACCAAAAATACAAAAACAATATAATTTTTAAACTGCAATTATTTTTTAATTCATCCGGTTTTTTACTTGTGAATTTTAAACGCCACTTTGTACATAGATTCATCCGTTTTTTTACTTGTAATTTTTTACGCTTGTAAATTTTTAAATTTTAAATTTCAATAATGTTTTAACAAATTTCAATAATGTTTGCTTAATAATCACAGAATACCATTTTGGGCGTTTAAATTCGAACTATAAATGATATATGTTAAAATTTTTACATAATATGTGCTGAAATTAAGTTATAACAAACTTATATAAATATAGTTTGCTTTTTAATATTTATTGACGTGTATAAAGAAAAAATAGTTTCAGAAATAGTTACAATAATCAGAAATATGTTTATAGTTACAATGTTATTTATTGGCGCATTCTGAGTTTCATATTTTGCGCTTACATTTAATTATATTTGGTCTTTCAAAAATAGCAATAAATTAGCGAATAAATTTTAAAAAACTACATCCATTTATTTAACTGTTTTTTTTTAATTTAACACCATTTTAAAAAAAATTGAATTCTTGATTTTGGAGAAATGTTGACTAAAAAATATCAAATTTTCTATGTTTAAATGCGGTGAACTGTTTTCATTCCCATATTCTTGATATTTCTGTAATATGCTTATTTTACTAAATAATTCTGAAACTAATATTTAAGTGCATTGTGATGAAATGTTGCTGATCAGTTCCAAAGGATTATATTTCAATCAAAATCAAGACTGACTTTTATGGTCGTGAGAATGGGTGTAATAAAAGGTGTTTTGGCATCTTTTCATAATTTTATTACTCTCCTATTAGACACCTGCATCGTTCCTGGAACGCGTTCCAGGAACGCGCCTGTGAAGGGTGTAAATCTCAGCCTGTGATTGGCTATGAAATCAATTCCCAGCTTTGATGTTCCGACTTTTGCCCACCTGCATCGTTCCTGGAACGCGTTCCAGGAACGCACCTGGGAAGGGTGTAAATCTCAGCCTGTGATTGGCTATGACATCAATTCCCAGCTTTGATGTGCCGACTATCGCCCACCTGCATCGTTCCGGGAACGCGTTCCGAGCGCGTTCTGGGTGCGTTCCAGGGATCCCGGAGAAAGCCAGAACGCGTTCCAGGATGTCGAAAATCCTTGGAACGCGTTCCCGGAACGCGCGTTCTCTAAAGCGTTCCCGGAGCGCGGAACGCGTTCCAATCCTAGGCTACTTTCGGCCGGCACTGTAGCGCCGGAGCTCCGGAAATCCCTTTGCTTTAAATGGCCGGAGCTCCGAAGAATGATTTCGGTGGGTAGGAACATTACTAGTTCCTATATTATGTGTTTTTGGTTAAAAATCGAGGGTGTTTTGTACGACAAACGTAACATCTCAACAAATACTGCACCAATCTTAAAGTTCAAGGTATCAAATGATAATAGAAGGTCTTCACTTCATTTACGTGTATCATTTGTAACTTAAATTTTTATACTCATTGAGAATATTTTCTAATACAGAATCAGTGGGAAAAAACGCTATTTTGAAGGTTCCATCTCCTAAACAGATATTTTGACAGAAAAATTTTTGTGGACTATTGAGTGCAAGAACAATTTCACAAAAAATCATCAAAATTTAAGACAAAAAATTGATTCTGTACCGTACCTTTAAGCCAAAAATAAATATAAATGTGAAAATTTGTTTTATAATCTTTTAAATGATCAAATCAAATCAAATAGTTTATTCCAGCAAATACATATTACAAAACAAAAAAAATATTTGGCGAGCGGATATCGGTCGCTTAAAATTTAATACAAATAAATGTGGTTTACTAGAAAAATGACTTAAAGGCTTAGTATTCTAAGCACTAGCTTAAGTCATTGTTAGGATTTTACCTTAACTGAAATATTTAAACGGATTAAAACTGTTTTTTCTGATAACTTATTACATTTAAATACTTAAAAAGTAAGACTTTTTTTAAACTCAAATATTGAAGTGGCCAGGACCTGGTTTTCTGACAAATTCTTCCATTTAGACACAACTCTATAACAAAAGTAAAATTTTCTCAAATTTATTCTGCTTTTCTAAATTTTGATTTTATACAAATGTCCGCTGGTTAGATTTATGATTAAAAAAAACAGTGGTATTTAAATTTGTTTTCCCGTGAATAATTTTCTAACATTGACAAAGATCAAACAAATGACGTCGATCCTTAAGCCTAGATAAATTTAAAAATTTAAATCTTTAATTGTAGTCTGTAACTGGAATATGACACCTTTTAAAAAGACTTCTTGTAAAACTTCTTTAAACATGTTCTAATAAATCTATATCTCGCTGTAGATATGGATTCCATACAACGCTAGCATATTCTAATTTACCCACATACGTTTAAATATTTTTGACGTAAAAATCTGAATCTTTTCTACAATCAAAAATTACGCCATCATATAATTCAACTTTTACTATTATCAAACATTACCTTGCGCTCCATTTGCATTGTTTATTCAGAACATCTCTGCGCTCATCTGCATAGGGCCATCTACTCTTTACTCAACTATGACACTAAATTGCGCCGTGTGCAAAGAACCAACGAAACGCGGTGTACATGCTGTCAATTGCATATCTTGTGACTCTATCTTTCATATAAAATGTACAGGTCTTTCTGGTGCCGAATTTGGCAAACTTAAATTAAGTTTGCCCTGTCCGTCATGTGTCAGAAAATTGGTGGAACTTCCTACCAAACTGTCTGAAAACCAAAATATCAGTTTTGCCGCCAGCTTCTGACACTGCAGAAAATGTGCAGCAAGACTCTCAGTTACACCCGGTAGTTCCTTTTACCACCGTATCCAGAAAAAAGAAGAAGAAGTAACCAGCACCGGTGACACGAGAAGAAGTAAAACAGATTATTTCGGAAAATAATGCTTGGAATCTCAAGCTTTCGCGTCGTCAAGAAAATGACAAAGCTTTGGTTATTGGAAATTTACGTGAAGACTCGGAGAAAGCTGATGAGGAACGAATTCACAATCTTCTTGCCCTTCTTACAAAGGAAGGATATTCTGTTCCACGGCCTACTTCAATTTTTCGAATGGGACAGATTGCAATCAATCGTACACGGCTAATAAAGGTTATTCTCAAACGATCCGTGGACTGTCGACAAATTTTGTTGGCTGCACAAAATCTGCGTAACTTTCCAGCATGGAAAAATGTATTTATCCGCCGAAGCTTCACCTTCCTGGAAAGACA
This sequence comes from Microlaimidae sp. YZB2_3, assembly GCA_030248175.1. Classification (NCBI taxonomy): domain Eukaryota; kingdom Metazoa; phylum Nematoda; class Chromadorea; order Desmodorida; family Microlaimidae; species Microlaimidae sp. YZB2_3. The sequence continues at coordinate 6,650 of JASAMX010022563.1, forward strand.
AAAAATTAAGGAACTTTATAAAGAACGGGAACGCCGAGCTCAAGAAGCGGGTGTTTCTCTGGAAGGCTTTTTCATCTTACGATCAGGATCATCACCAGATTCGTGGAAAGTTCTTAGATCGTCTCGTGATAACCCGGTGTCACGTAGAAGATCCGCCACGATGGAATCATCTCAATCACTTCCAAATAACTCTGCAAATTCGGACTCTAATTTTGTCTCTGGTGGTAAACGTTATTTGTGAAACAGGTGCGCAGGTAATACTTTTGGAATTTCTTGTGTGCTTTTTAATGCTCGCTCCTTGAAAAATAAGCTTGAATGTCTGAGATTTATTCTTTTTGAAAATAAGTATGATGTTATTGCGATCACTGAAAGCTGGCTTGATTTTTCTGTTTCAGACTCATTACTTGTAGAAAATACAAACTATTCTGTTTATAGAAAGGACAGAATAAATGGAAAAATCGGCGAAGGAGTTTGTATGCTAATTAAAAAAAGCATTAAAATTGTTTCTATTTCTTTAAACACTAAATATGATGCGCTTGAATGTTTAGTTCTTGATTTAATAGGTGCTAAAGACAAACTTAGAATGATATGTCACTATCGACCACCAACAAAAAGTGATTCATATAAAGAAGACTTAGATAATATTTTATTGTTTCAAGATTTACTAAGTTTATTAACAAACGTTAGCTATCCTACGATTCTATTGGGTGACTTTAATGCACCTAAAATAAAATGGGAATCATTTACGGTAAATTCGGCTGATTTAATCCAAACATTATTAGTTGACACTATCATTGAAAACGGGTTTTTTCAATTTGTGAATTTTCCCACTCATGTCAGTGGTAATATACTAGACGTAATTTTTTGCAATAAAAGTAACCTTATAGCTGAAACAGCTGAAATTGAGCCTTTAAGCTCATCTTGTGATCATGTAGGTATAAAATTTTTGGTAAATTTCTTAATAATAAACTCATTAAAGAAACTAAAAAATATCGTGACTACAAAAAAGCGGATTTTTCAAAAATTAAAGAGCACTTAAAAAAGTTTGATTGGAAAAAAATTTTTCTAAATAAAGACAACATTGAATCTGTATATTCGGAGTTTTGTGAAATTTTGAATAATTGTATTGAAAGGTTTGTTCCTTTAAAAGCGGTTATTAAACAAAAATTTATCTATCCAAAAAATATTCAACATCTTTAAAAAAAAAGAAAATCTTGTATTACAAAAGAAAAATATCCACTGCCAACGCAGACAAATGGAAATATTGTGATAAAAAGTACAAACAGGCATTAAAAAATTTTTATGAAAAAAAAAATCCGAAGTTTTGAACAATAAAAATATTAACGGTTTTTATAAATTTGTAAACTCTAAGCTAAACTCTTGCAAAAATATCATCGGTCCCATAAAAAATTTGATGGTTCGCTTGCTTTAAGTGATATAGAAAAATGTGAAGCATTTAATTCGTTTTTTTCTTCAGTCTTTACTGTAGACAACGGAAAACTGCCTGATTTTAATCAAAGAGTTAATCTAGAAGAAGGAATAAATACAGTACCTTTTTCAGTCAAATTAGTTGCAAAAAAATTGAAATCTTTGCCAAATAAATTTTCTAAAACACCAGACGGTTTGCCTGCTTTCTTCCTTAAAATGATTGCTGATGAAATATCGATGCTTTAAGCTAGAATATTTGAGCTCTCAATGGAATCAGGCAGCCTTCCTCAAATTTGGAAAGATGCCAATGTATGTCCAATACATAAAAAAGGACAAAGTTGTTTATGTTCAAATTATAGGCCTGTTTCAATCACATCAATTTGTGTAAAAATAATGGAAAGCATAATTTTTGACTTTATTTTAAAATATCTACAAAAATCTAATTAGTAAGGAACAGTTTGGCTTCTTAAGCAAAAGGTCCGTTGGCCTACAACTTCTGACCACTTTGCAAGATTGGATATCAGCGATTGATCATAAAAAGGGTGTAGACGCTTTATATGTTGATTTCGCAAAAGCCTTTGACACTGTCAGCCATAAAAAGCTAATTTTTAAAATCAGTAAATATGGCGTTGGCTATGAGTTGCTTGGCTGGATAAAAGATTTTTTATCTAACAGACGCCAAAGAGTTGTTATAGGTGATCATATATCTGATTTTAAGAAAGTTTTAAGTGGCGTTCCGCAGGGCAGTGTCTTAGGTCCTTTGCTTTTTATTTTATACATAAATGATGTTCCAGACTGTTTAACGAATAATACAAAAATAAAGCTTTTTGCTGACGACGCCAAACTGTACAAAACTATTGAAACGTCTGAGTCATATGAAAGCTTTACCAAAGATTTAGAAAATTTTTCAAATTGGTGTGATGACTGGCAGTTAACTATTGCTTTTAATAAGTGCAGCGTTTTAACAATAGGATATGGAAACCCTCAAAAATGCTATAAACTAAATGACACTTTTATCTTTCATAAAAATGCAGTAAAAGATCTGGGCATAACAATAGAAAACGACTTAAAATTTTCTGCTTATTATCGCGAAATAGTATCAAAAGCTTTGTGTAGAGTATCTTTATTATTTAGAGCTTTTACCTAAAAAAATATGTCAATATTACTTAAAGCTTTTACTACCTACGTAAGGCCTTTGGTAGAATTTGAGTTTTGTATGGTCACCTTACTTGCAAAAAGATATAGATTGTTTAGAAAAAGTGCAACAAACGTTTACTCGTAAACTTTATGCTAGATGCTCTTTTCCCCATGTGCCCTATAGCGAAAGGCTTAAAGAGCTAAACCTCAAAAGTTTAAAGACGTGACGCTTAAAAGCTGACTTATTGATACTGTTATAAAATATTAAACAAATTTGTTGATATTGATAAAAACAAGTTTTTTCAAGTTGACAATTTCGCAAAAACAAGAAATAATGGCTTTACACTTAAGCCCCAATGGTTTCGTCTAAACACTGCAAAATATTTTTTTCAAAATAGAGTAGTTCCTTATTGGAACAAACTTCCAAATGATGTAGTTCTTTCAAAAACTATTCAGATTTTTCGCAAAAAATTAAATAAACATTTTGAAAACATTAACTTTGAATTTTAAAAAGAAATCTTAATGTGTCTGTACGTTATATTTTGTTTCAAGTGTATAAATTTTGTATGTTTTTTTTCTCAAATGTATAAATTTTGTATGTTTTTATTCATTTTAAATTGCTATAGGCACCTTGCACTGAAACGCAGTTTATACATGAAGTATGCAATATACATAAGTGTAACCATAATGGATATTTACCGTACTCCTACTTATCTTTTTGTAGTATGCAGATCAACCGATAGAAAGCGCGCGAAAATACCGTATCTCCTACTTATCTTTTTGTAGTATGCAGATCAACCGATAGAAAGCGCGCGAAAATACCGTATCTCCTACTTATCTTTTCGTAGTATGCAGATCAATCGATCGAAATTTCGCGCGCTTTCTATCGCCTCATCTGCATACTACGAAAAGATAAGTAGGAGTACGGTAATTATCCATTATGGTGACACTTATGTATATTGCATACTTCATGTATAAACTGCGTTTCAATGCAAGGTGTCTATAGTATTTCTTTTCCTAACCAGCTGTAATTGTAAGCAATAATATGTATATTACCTGTGCAGCTGTTTTATTAGTGTGTTTATGTAATCTTATATATTTTCACGACTAATTGAGGCTTTACATATACGGAAAAGGCGCGCAGCAAATTGGATATTGAATTTGAGTTAAAACATCAAAAAAATACTGCAGACGTTTGTTGAGACTGTTTTGAGATTATATTACAATGATCTAAAAACTCTAAATTTTCCAATATATTAACTCCAAGATCCTTTTTAGTTTGGTTTTTGCTAATACTTTATTGTCAATAGAATAATTAAATTTTGTGTTTCTATTTTTTAACCCTATATGAAGCACTTCACACTTGTGTTCAGCCAACTAATTTATACTATATATTTTTTATGATATAATTTTAATTGTATTTTGAAAATATCATTAAAGCTAAAATAGTGATTCTTATTGAATCAAAATATTGGAAAACTACACATTTTTGTGTAATTAGTTCATTACATACACGAATAATTTTCATAATGGTAGAATTTTTTATTTAGTTAGCAACTGCACAAACCCGGATACTTATTTATTTCCTGTAATCCAAACAGAACATTTCATTTTTTCATCCTAGTCTACATCTTCTCTGTCTATAGGCTAGGGGAGAAATCACTTATTTTTTTATTAAGCATGTTTTTTCGCAAGATATACCCCAAGAGACTAAATATAGAGAATGGGTACCTTATTTTCGAGCAAATATATATTTTTTAACTATAAAAGAAAAAATTATAAAGAGCTTTATTTAGCCATGTATAGCAGGGAGTTCGACTGCCGGTCAGGCCAAAATTTAAAATTGCAAAATCTTATTTTTTTAGAATTTGACTAATAATATTTTCGTCATATTAAAACAATCTTGAGAAACGAGGGAATCTATTAAATTCTTATTTTTAAAGGTTTTCACTATATTTATTATAAGGTACCTAGGTGTAAAGGTGCGGCACAGATTCAAACTTTTTGCGAAAACCTTATCCTGCCTTCAAGGACCCACAAATTTTTTAGTTTGGTTTAGTTTAGTTTGGTTTTAAGTTTTAGATCCTTTTTTAGTTCGGTTTTTGCTAATACTTTATTGTCAATAGAATAATTAAATTTTGTGTTTCTATTTTTTAACCCTATATGAAGCACTTCACACTTGTGTTCAGTCAACTAATTTATATGATATATTTTTTATGATATAATTTTAATTGTAGTTTAAAAATATCATCAAAGCTAAAATAGTTATTTTTTTGATTTATGAATTGTACAATAGGTATGTTTGTGCCCCACCATAACTCATATGGTTGAATTGAATTATATCTGGTTGACGTCAAAAATTAGTATGCAGAAATGAGCGAATCAATTAAAATTATGCGGTTATGGCGTTTTTAACAAATAAGAACGCAGAATCTTTTTAATTTCACTTCTTTAAAAACTATAAAAAAAATTAACCAATTTTAGCATTAAAAAATTTGCATTTAGGTAACAAATTGAGAAATGTGATAAATAAATAATAAATTTGACGCCCTAATTGACCGAGAATGTGCACACAAAAATTTCAAAAAAACCCTACCTTTTAGAAAATTCCTGTGCTGGTCGAGGGAATTTCCTAAAAGAATATTATAAGTGAAGTATACTTTATAAGTGAAGACTGACTCCTGTCAGTCCCTTCAAATATTACTGGAATCCATATCCAGTAAAGCTTGGGTTTATCAAGAAAGTCAACGTTGCTAAAGATTTAACAAAATAATTATAAAAGACCTGAAACCTTATGATTACGGGTTTGAAAAGTAGAGATTTTGGGCTAAGGTTTCCCAGTCTTTCAAAAAGTAAGTACTCATCCAGCTACAGTGCCTGGACCCGACAGTTTACGTGTATTGATCAAGAACCACAGCCTAAAGTAGCAGCTAAATATGGGAATTTTGTAAAACATTAATAATCTCAAATGAAAGCTTTTCGCTGATGGGAACTGTAGTTTGACAATAAACAAAAGAATAGTCGATAAACATTTTATTCCAATCATTATTTGCAAAGTAATTTTAAATTATCTTCATCAGGCTGTTCTATAAATACATAAGTAATTAAAGCAAAAATTACATAAGGTACACTAAAAAACAATAGCAAGAAAATACAATAAATAAATATATATAATGAATAAAATAGGACATGTGATATTAAAAAAGTGTAAAGTAAATAAAATACTTTTTATTAAAAAAAGAGGTTTGATAAAGCAAGGTAAGTTAAAAAGATACCAATTGTAGTTACAAATTCATATGTGCTTTTCACTAAAGAAATATTCTGGCAAAGTTCTGGTATTCCGATGGTGTCAAACTGTTTGCCGCAGATAGCAGATCTCACTTTATCATTTTTAGAATTTAAATATTTAAAATCAAATATTTGAAATCGAATCAAGTCCAAATACACTTTTATATATATAGACGATTTACTTAGTTTTAATTGTAGTAATTTTTATGCAATGTGTAAAGATATATCCTTTTGAATTGCCATATACTGACACAAGTATTTCAAACAAAGTGGTTAATTATTTGCATTTAAATATTAAAATAAATAACAAAGGTAAACTAAATCTCAATGTATTCAATAAAACGAATGATTTTGATTTAAAATTATACTTTACGTTCGTAAATCCAGTAATCTAAGCGTAAACATAGGGTTAAATGTATTTTTTACACAAATTGTTCGAATTTCTCAGATTTTTTTGAATAAAAATTATTTTTGTGACAAAATTTGTGAACTATATTCTGATTTTTTACAATTAGGCTTTAACAAAAATAAACTTTATGAACAGTTAACACCATTTTTGTAAGATATAAACCTTTTATGGCCAAGTTTGAAATTCATAATAATCAAACTTGCAAAAAAATGTTTGCGTCAACATCTTTTTAAATAATTTTTTAAATCATAGGTACATATATTTTTAAATTATTTACACAATAAAATATTTCGTGTATTTAAATTTATAAAAAGGTTTCGGTTTCTACTTAGCTTATGCTAAGTAGTTGCATATATTTTCTTCTAAGCTTAAGCTTTGTAGTTGCCGCACCATTTTTTTAAATTATTGTGTTTTTTTTTAAATTTAAAAATTTTTTAGGGTTCTACAGGTTGGTTCTATACTTTAAAAATTAAATTAATTCCAGTCAAAGTGTAATTTTCTAAATAATATTTTTAATATATTTTATAGCTCAAATTAATATAAATTACTTAGATTTGCGAATATTGTGCTCAATCTATCATTAAAGCAAACCTTTTTTTGTGTTTTTTCAAACTTCTCTCCCAAAAGTTAATTATATCTTATGTAAATTTCTATTTTTGTCTTTTCAGTTCATTCTTTCTGTCCTGTTAAAAGAAAACAGGAAAAAAATTTTGTATTAATAATTTAATTTAGTATTATTAGTTTTTTTTTTAAAATTTTTCACGCGATGGAGTCAATTGACCAAGGTATTAATTTTGATTACTTATTTTTTTACATCAAGATTATATAAAAATTTTACTCTGTTATATAAGTTATAATCTACTCCTAAAAATAATTTTATATTTATTAAAAATTTACATTCCAAACGTCTTAAATTGTTCCTTAAGCCACCGGAGGCGAAAATTTTTTAAAATAAGCACTAAAAACTGCTTAAGAATTGTCTCCAACCAATCATATAAGCATAGATTTACTTTTGTTTTTATAACCTAATTCCTAAACAATTTGTTTGTTACAGCTTTAAATTAGTATAATGTTAAAATTTTGTACTATTTTCAAATAAGGTTTTTTCTTAATTTTATTAATATTAAGAATTGACCAAGAACTTGATTTCTTATATTTTACCCACAGTTTTAAAATGTACATGCAAACTTGCAAAGACATGCAAACTTTTTCCGCTTCGCTATATGCATTCTTGACAATGCTGAGTGGCCGCAGCGAATATTTCAAGCAGTTGGATAACCTGAAAATTATGCTTTCAATTAATAAATTAAAACGCATCCGCTTAATGAATTTTTTAACAATCGTCCATTCCCCATTTGCAATTTTTTTATTAAATACATAGAAGATATTTTTGTTTTAATTTATGAAACTATTTAATTTTTGCAAGAAGTTTATTTAATAAATTTTTGTAAACATATTGTTAGGACCGTTTTTGTTGGTTGTAATAAATTTAGAAAAATTTAAATAAAAAAATTAAAAAAAAACAATCTATGACATTACATTTGTTCATGACATTCAAAGCTCCAGAGCTCAACGTTTGGAAAACATTAATTTAAATAGTTTTCTTAGCTCATTTTTAAAAAAAAGTTTCTAAAGCTTTTTTTAAATTGAATTTTATTTGCAAAATACAGGATAAAACATGAAAGATGCATTGACATGACACCCAATATATATACTCTATAAGCCTTAATACATTTACTGCTTTATTATTTTTGTAGCGGTTTTAACCATTTTTTTCAGTAAATGTTATTGTTGACTACTTTTCTTTAAGACTGAATAAATTACGGTTTGAATTTGTGCTCAACTCTGCAACATTGCATTTAATATTTTCACTTGCTCATGTTTTTCAAGTATTGCACTTAAAAATGCTAATTTCAGCTCTTATTACATCACCAACGTTTCTATTTAATTCAAAAAAATGAAAATTGGAGCAAAGTCCGCAATAATCATTTACTAAATAATAAAACATAAATAATACTTTTGCAAAACTATTAAATCGTAAATACTTTAATTAAAAAAAATCGTTTGCTAATAGTACTTCTTAGATTTAAAGGTTTTTTGTTTGAAAAACATAATTTTTTTGGTTATAATTTTTTTGTAATGTTATAATTATTTTTTTTTGGAATAAACAATGTAATTATGTAAAGCTTTTAATAAAAACTATAATTTTGTTGGGTTTTTTTTGTTAAATTTCTGATTTAGATTCTTTTTATATTAAGTTATATAAAAAATTAATTTTTCTTTAGAATATTTACCTTTGAAACACTCATTTGCATTCAAAAATTTGTTATTAAACTGCTCGCAGTTTGACATAACTATTTTAATTTCGTTTGAAAGGGCAAAGAACCATTCCAGCATCGTATATGTAGAGCTCCATCTCGTCTTCCCGTCCATTAGCACAGTGACATCACCGGTTTGCTAGGGTTAACAATTCTCCATGTTTAATACTATTCCGTAACGTATTGACGATTTTGGAATCTTCAAAAGAAGTTCATTTAATGCCTGTTAATTTTACAACGAATGAGTTACTATTAAATGAAGAATATGCAAAAAACAGCCGAAATTCAGATTTTTTAATTCAAAATTCATTTAGGACATTTAAGTTATTGTCTCTAACAATAGTATGCATTTGTTGGTAATATTCCATTCCGTCATAATAGAATGCAAACTTTTACTTAAACTTTCAGCACTGTGATCTCTTGGAAATGGTAAACATTCTAATACCACCATTTTCCGGACCCAATTTTCATCAATAAAATGAATTGTAAAAGACATGTATGAATACATGTTTTGCGAGCTCAAAATGTCTGTGGTTGCTGATATATATTCCGCTTTTTCCCCAACTAAACACTTGACTTTTCCTTTTACTTTTTTATACATCAGGGGCATTAGTTTAATGCGCAATGTTTTTTCTAAAGGAACATTAAAACAAGGATAAGCAGTGCGCACAAATTTTCGAAAACAATCGTTGTCAATCGTTGTGTAAGCTAGTCCCGCATCAAGAATCCACTCACAAAGTTCTTGTTCCAACTGATTTTGCAAATTATAATTTGACAGAGTTTTGGTTTGTCCATAAGGGTTATTTTTGACTTTCATTTGTTTAGATGGCGCTGGAGTTGAAATTTTATATACAGCCGTTTTTCAGCAGCTTTATGTTATTTTGCTTCATTGGTTTTAGCTTTATATTCAGCTCCATGTTCTTTTTCGAGGTGTACCCCAAAGACATTTAGTTGAATAATTAGTTGAACTTATTCCTCTGCTGTATTTTTTACAACATTGGGCAATAGTACAAATGGCTTTTGATTCATCTTCTGGCACTAATGAAAAATAATCCCAAATAGCGGAGTCTCGCGTTTTAGTTTATTTTTTAATAAAAAAATGTTTTAAAAAAACCTTAAAGGAACTTTTCAAACTTCAGTAAAGAAAATTTCAAACAAATGCAATAAAAGCGGACGTTTTTAATTTAACGCATGTATTTACGTAATTTCGTAATATTACTAGCAACGTATCTTTACAAAGTCAGGCACCTATTTTTTTTTCTTTTAAGAAAGCTCACAGAAGACCACACCTAATATAGTATAATATAGCCGAAAACCCCAAGGACAAAGAAATCAATAAGCAAAGTAATATGCAGTGCAGTGCAGTGCGTAGTCCATATGATTTATTTGGGATGAAAAACGACACGTAGTTTTGACTTGACGAATGTAAAATCTAAAATATTTTTTGTAAAGATAATTGATAATAGATAAATGTATTTTGTTTAAAATGTTATTTATACAAATTGGTTTTATGCCACTATGTACATAACAGTTATATACACAAAATATTAAAAAAACAGTGTAAAAACTATTTTTGCACATAAAATTTGAAATGATGATTAATGTTCAATCTTAAAAATCTTTTGCATTCTTAGGATTTTTTATCCCGGTTTTCCCTGGCTTGTCTGACACAAAAAGTACCAGGACCGGGGCCGGGTTTGGCAAATTTGCATTTGCCAGGGCCGGGGTCAGGGCAGAAAAAAAGTGCCGGGGCAAGCTGGGGCCGGGGCCCCGGTCGATCCCTATTTATTATCAATAAAATTACCAGTAAAGCATTTATTGTTATTGCATTTAGCTGTTTTACCAATTTTGTTAAACTGTTGAGTGATTTTATAATTACGGTTATCATTATTATTTAACTTAAGCAAAAAGACTGTATGTCTGGACTGTAGTGTATGTAATTCACCCATACCGGAACTAATTTGGTTCTGCACCGGAACCAAATGAGATCCGAGATCCGATTGACCGGACGAACCATCCACTTGAACGATGCCGGTCACGTTGCCAGTGGAATCCCATGACATTATAAGGCCAGAACTATGCAGGGTACTGCTGGCACGATTATTTTGTACAAACATGATTTTTTTGGGGGTGTGGGACTGCTAACCTTCTGGGTTTTTAACCCTAACAACATATAATTAAATTAAAAGTAATTTTTTTTATAAAAAGCTAAAAATTGGAAGATAAAGTAGAGTATAAATAACCCAAGTAGAGAATAAATTTATCAGCAAACAGGTGAAAAAAAAATTTTTAAAAAAATTGTAAAACTTTTACAATAAAAAATCCAAAATAGCCACAAAAAACCGAACTTATGAGAAACTGCTATGTTTAAACCTAAGCAACAGCATGTGTATAGAGCATACAGTAAAAATAGCACACTGGACCAATACTGCGCTTTTTAATAAAATTTAGGCATAATTAGTTACTATAATTCCACATGTTTTTAAAAATGGTATAAGAGATATTACAAAAACACAAAAAAAAACAGGAAACAAACTTGCCAAAAAGGCTTGCAACAAAAAAATTTTGAAAGGTAACCAAAAACAAAAATAACAAATTTTTACATGCCCCTAATATTTGTAAATTAATTAATTTAGAATCAAAATAATGCTTGGTAAAATAATAAATTTTTTGACTAAAAAAGCATAAAACATGTTATGCTCCAAGCATAGACACTTTTTATTATTAAGTTTTATGCCAAAGTGTCCCTTCTTGCGAAGGCAAATAAAAGTAAAAATTAACAAAAATAATTTAACTGAGCAAAACGTAAAACAAAAAAATTTAAATAAAAAAATATTTAATGACCTATCATATTTTTGAGCTCATCAGTATACAAAATAAAATACGTCATTATACATACTCAAATTTATCAAGGGGATACAAAAAGCAAAATAATTATTAAGTTAAAAAACAAGAAAAACCATGCAAACGCAAAAAAATAAATAAAAATCTCGGAAAACACAAGACGCATGTTTCATGCGCTAAACACGAGCAGTATTAACATACATACAAGTCAGTTAACCTACAATTTATGTTCTTAAGAAAAAAATGTTGTTAAGCAACAAAATTAATTTGAAATTATAATTCAACATTACCAATAGTCTGATGAATCCAAAAATATGTAGAAAATTAAAAAATTTGATGGTCACATGGGCCACCATAATAATGGACAATAATTTTATATTTGGCTTTTAATAATATTTGGCTTTCAATGCTAATTTAAACTCAGTTTTGAAAATATTAATTATTCTAAGCCTAAGCGAAATGTAAAGATGAAGATAAATTGAATTTTGACATATTTTTTTGATTCTATTTTTGACGATTTTCGATTTTTTTAAAATTAGAGTTTAGCCTATTTCTAACTAGTTTCTATACAAAATTAGTAGGATAAATTGAATTTTGACATATTTTTTTGATTCTATTTTTGACGATTTTCGGTTTTTTTTTAAATTAGAGTTTAGTCTATTTTTAACTGGTTGCTATACAAAATTAGTAGACATTAAAAAAATTATGAAATATATTTAGAGCCACTAGAGCTTGGGAATTCCAAAAAATATATTTTTAGGTTGTTCAAAAACTAAATAAAATTTTTTTCTTTACAGCATAAATTGTACATACCAAAAATAGGCAATTTTTTGGCCTAAATGGGCTCATAACTCCTTAAGGGAAGACTTAAATCAAAAAATAACTTAGAAAATAAGGTCCAAATGTTTGATTTAAGGTATAAAGATATTTTATAAGCATATTTTTTTAGATAGCTTAAATCAATAAATAGTACACCTATGGGACTTGTGCCAGACATTTTATGGGACTTGTGCCAGACATTTTACCACCTGCGCCTAAAATTAAAACCTAATTTTGAGATACCTATGGAAATTTTACCTTAAACACCAGTTTTTAAAATAAACGATATATCAAACTTATGAACACTCATTTCTGTAACATTAAACAAAAATAAAAATTTTAATCAATTATGTTATATAAAATCCTCCTTCAAATTTGAATTTGTTATGCTTTAATTAGGATAAAATTACAATGTAAATCAACCTTCCAATATATTGACAAAAATACATTGACTTATTTTACATGGCATATAAATTTACGTTCATTTTAAAGATATTTACGTTAATTTTATAACCTCTGGTGTTTTTTAAAAATTTTCAACACTTTGTTTTACTGGCACTTTTCATATCATAAATCAGACATTTTTCGGAATTATTGAATGCACATATCAATAAAAAAATATACCATTTTTGGAGCTTAATGCTTTTTATTATTTATATTTAACATAGTTTTAAAATTTTTTGGAACGAATTTTAATTTTCCGCCGAGTTTAAATTCTGAGTTTTCGGAAAATCTAACGAAAAAAAATGAACTACTTTGAGAACAAGACCAAGTTTTTTTGTGCAAAGACTTTAAACTAACCCAAGTTCAAGCACGTGCATGAACTACGTCTTGTTCTTTTCATAGTTGATCTACCCCTGAAAAAGTTCGAGTATTAGATCGATCTATAGGGGTGGTTTTAGTTTTTTTTGTGCAACTCAGCCAAGTTATACATTTTGTGAGTGACATTTTTAAAATTCGGCATTTTTTTATTTTTCTTGCTTTAACCCGTTTCCGTGATCACCATTCTCTTATTACTCAGAAACTTTTTTCTCACTACAATGACAAGTTTTTCCTCCGTCCCACGGTGGTGGTATTTTTACCTGACCGTTGTGGTGTATCACCGTCACTGCGGTTAATTCTATGTATCATCTAGGTCTTAACTAGGTGATACGAAATACTCGGTTCCTGTTAAAAATTAGCATAGTTGCTACTGTGACGTCCAGAAATATGAGGCCGAATAAATCGAGTTTTTAAAAGAAAAAATGTGAAACAGTTTGCTATTTTTTTTTAGTTTTTTGGCTGAAAAATGAGCGATAAAGGACTTGAACCTGTAATCTCCAGCCTCAGTACCTCATTGACTGAGTTGCTGCGTTACACCATCGCTCGACAGTGTTACATTACAATTTGTATTTATAAGGCGTCATGTTTCTAAACTACTAACACAACGGGAGTTGTGACACCTACTAAGATTGAAGCGCGCAGCCTTCAAATCTGACAATCATATAAGGTCCGAGCCACACGTCCATCACTAGTCCATGCCCTGCTCCTTAGAGCAAACTCTAGTTACAACCTGCATTCACGGCAAGGCGGGCAAGGGCACATAAGTGATGTACCAATGGACGTGTATTGCTCACCAAACATGACGTCCAGAAATATGAGACCAAATAAATCGTGTTTTGAAAGAAAGAATGTGAAACAGTTTGCTATTTTTTTAGCTTTTTGGCTGAAAAATGAGCGATAAAGGACTTGAACCTGTAATTTTGAACCGTGATCTTGAACCTGTAATCTTGTGATAATTGAACATAATCCTACAATACATTTAAATTTATTCGGTTATCGCGCTGTGGGCGTACAAATTGAAATAGTAGAGCTGTACAGTAGCAATTATATAAATTTTAATGAAACATACATCGTATATGTATTATGTATCACCTAGATACGACCTAGGCGATAAATAAATTAACCACGGTAAAACTTACACATCGCAATGATCAGACGAAGATATCAACACCGTAGGACGAAAGTTTCATTGGAAAAAAAGAAACCACAAGAACGTGGTAAGCCAAAGTTGATTAAAAAACTTAGTTTTTAAGGTCTAAATTAGCTATTTTAATTTTTTTAATAGGAAATATCGGCTTATAGTTCAAAATTAGTTATTGATTATAAAAGCCACCACAAAAAACACCACACAGTAACTTTTTCTTTTTAAAAAAAGTCTGAGTTTTGTCGGAATTGAACCAAATTTAAAAATTTATGATTTTGGGTACATAAACGTACTTTTTATGTAAAGTTTTTAAGAAAAAAACCCGTTTACTATTTAACTTATCTAAAACGACTGTCGTTTTGTAAAAAAAAATCACAATATTTCGTGCATTTTTTTAAACTGATTGTTCTATGTAGAACTGTAATTGGTTTTAAAATGAGTTTAAAAAATTTATTTTAGTAAGCATATTTAACTAGACAAACAATCGAATTACGCCATAGCTTTTCAGTTAGTAAAACTAGTAACTTGTTTTTATCTGAAAAGTTATATACTTTAAATGTTTTATTTTTAGTTTTTTTAATTTTTGAAACTAATAAAATATGAAAAATGTAGATAATTTGTTTATGCATCTCTCGGTAAAGATGCATTAAAAAAAAGTTTTTTCTTTTTTATTTTTTATAAACTGTCTTTATATTTGTTTGAAAGATCTATGCGTGTTGATAGCAAACATATTAATTCTAGAATAAAAGTTTTTATGGTAACCCGGTTACATACCCCCAAATACCCCCAAATTTGAAAAATAATAATTTTGTCATTTTTTTCATTTTAAGTGACAAGTTTATACTCATATGAAAGCTATTTACGCACTGTTTCAAAAATATGGAGTTTATTAAATTTTGTTCAGTGATAACCCAATTTTGCACTCCCTAAAATTCTCAGGAGGTGATTTCATTATAATACCGTCATGTTTGTACTCATATTAAAGCTCTCAACATGCTGATGTCAAAAAATTATTTTTAACTTGATTACCCTAATGGTTACCATTTTTATAACCCATAATATACCCCCAAAAATTTTTAGGGGTCATTTTTGTATATTTATTAATACCGTCCTGTTTATACTCATACTAAAGCTTCCTACACGCTGATCTCAAAAATATGAATTTCAATTCAATTCACCCAATGGTTACTATTACTAATAATCCGTAATATACCCCTAAAAATTTTTGGGGGTACAATAGTAGTTGTAAAAATCGTAACCATTGGATGAATTGAGTTGAAATTTATATTTTTGAGATAGCTTCTTCACTTGTAAATTTGAAAAGCTGTTAATTTTTGTAATCTTTTTCTTTGTTTTTAACACCATTTTAAATATTTTTCTTTCTATTTAAATTTAACATTGATTTTTGGTGTAATTTTTTTACAAAGTATCTTCACATTTCATCAACGACTATTAATATACTGGCTAATAAAAAATTATAGGTAGATTAAATCCATCTGACCACGTTGATTTGCAAATTTTAAATCGATTATGTAACAAAGCAACTCCAAAGTTTGAGCAAAAACGATTTGGAATTAAAGATTAAACACCTTATTTCAACATTCATTTATTAAATCAATCGATTTGAAACTAGAATGCCAATGTTTTAACTGATTATGTCCGTTATCTGGCTTACACTGAAAATTAAAATGTGGGAGTGGAATTAAAATTGTGCGGTAATGACTTTTAAAAAAAAACAAATAAGAACGCAGAATTTTTCTTTAATTTCACCTTTTCACAAAATATAGAAACATTAACCAACTTTAACCCTTAAAACTTTGCATTTAGGTTACAAATTAAGTAATTTGATAAATAATTATTAAAATACAAATTTTAATCTTTGTTATTAATCATTTTTTTTGTTGTTAAATAGTCGATTCAATAGTCCAAATATCGCGATGAGCAGAATTTTATTTGCTTACAGTTTATTTATTTTTTTTTACATTTTTTAAATTTAAAACAATCTGCGTTCTAATTCGTTAAAAAACTTGTCAAAAAGCACAATTTTAACTGGTCCTTTCAGGCATTTATGGACAAGATGGTCCGGAGTGGGAAGGGATTTTAAACCCAAAATAAGGGGGGTGTTAAAATCCCAGAAACGCAAAATACCCATATCGTTTTTTTTGGATTGTATTTTACCCAAAGCGTTTTTCGATTTTAAAGAAAAATACGTAAAAAACGCTAATTTTGGGCCAAAAAACTTTTTTTATTGCATTTTTGAGCTTTTTACTGTTTAAAACTTTCTTTTTGATCTTAAAACTTAGGTTTAGAGGCAGTTAGAAGTCAGTTTAAAAGCATTTTTTTCTTTATTTTTCCAAACATTTTCTCTCCCCCCCACTTCTGAGTGGTTGGGGAATTAAACCCCCTTTCTCAAAATTTGGGGCGGGGGTTACCCCACCCCCCTGAACCCCCCTCCCCCCATGCTTCAGGTACCCCATACATTTTAAATATTTGTAACAAATATTGAGTTTTATATATTACCGATTTTACTTTAAAAATTGGTTTTTCTGGTATTTTTTGTGGTTTTTTTAGTATGATATTATTTTGTGTCTCAAATCTACTGTTATATTTAGTTATTTATTTAGTTATTTATTGTTATGTTATATGTACTGTTGTATTTAGTAATAATGAAATAATCTTATTATAAATACCAATAAAACCTTTGTTTAAATTGTATAAGAGCGAAAAAAACAACGAAGGAATAATTAATACGTCAAAATGATTAAAACTTTAGTTGTTTGTCTGCGACAACAAAATTATTAATAAATCAGAAGCATTAATTAATTAGTGTAAAAAACCACAAATCAGCTTTTTACAAAATCAATGATTTTTTCTTATTCAAACAAAACAAATCACTTTGTGGTTTTTGAAAAAAATATTTGAATGGGTAAAAATCATTCAAAAAATTTGTCAGCAACCATATTTTTTTAAAAATTTTATAATACGTTTTAGATAAAGAAGCACCCGCACCACCAGCAGAAGCAACTCCACGACCACCACACGATGCTTGTTTAAAACTAATACAGAATGGTAAAATTCTGCGAGGATGCGGTAATAAGGATGCATGCACGCCAGAAAAAAAATGCGAGGTAAAAATAAATAATTCTTTCATTAATAGTTTTACATTAAGTCTTTCAGAATATTGTCTTCAACATTTTGTCTTCAAAAAACTCGTCTTTAAAACATCTTGTCTTCAAAAAAATTCTCTTGTTTTGTGGAATGTCTTCTTTTTAACGTACTTTTCAAAGAACCAGTTTTTCTCCCAAATTAAGTTTTGCTTGATTTTTAGATTTTACTTAAAACAAAATAAAAGTTAATTAAGTTTAAAATACTAAAATTACTCGTCACACCCGAAAATACTCTGCCAACAACAAAAACAAACAGCTGCGCAACAGAGTGGCAGAACTGAAAGCTGAACGTCACCAGGTGTTGATTTGCGTGGAAAAGCTGGAGAACACCATGGGAAAGCCCAGCAGTATTGATGAAGAGGCCATAGCCAGTATTTGTGCCCGGGTCATCCAGGAACTTTTACCATGGATGGATGACAGATTAAAAAGGGCGGAAGTCCAAAGAGAGCATTCAACCATGGCTGTCATTGCAGGACCACAGGAGTCGGATTCGCCCCAGGAAGAATATGAAAAGGCTAAGAGCTTGGTAAAGGAAACAATCGACAACACGGGAGGGAACAATATTGTTGTCAATTGTTTCTGTATTGGTAAGAAATTCGGTCAAAAGCCACGCCTTTTAAAAATTTACTTCCAAACCAACGCTGCCAGGAACCACTTTGTGCGAAGTAATGGCAAGCTGCGTAAGACTGAGCTTTTTAAAAACATTTATGTAAGACCGTCTCTTACTAGTGAGCAGCGTAAAGAACAAATACCATTACTAGCAAAGGCAAAACAACTGAGAAATGAACAAGAACAAAAAATATTTGTTTGATATGGTGATCAGGGTGATCCCTATTTGTATGACTCAGATAAAAACTGCATTCTGGAGAATAAAGGTTTAAACAAAAGGTCAGAATAGGATGAAGTGCAACCCAGTTGCAGTAAAACTTATAGTAAAATTAAAAGTTTTAAAAATTGACAAAATGTAGAAACTCTCCAAATCATGTCTCTAAACAGTAGATTACTTTTAAATTACTTGAAATAACAAAATTCGTTTAATTAATATATACAGGCCTCCTAACATTAAAACGGAAGATGATTTGTTAATATTAGACTTTATTTAATTCTATACAAATTATCATTCACATACAACTATATTAATAGGTGACATGAATTTACCTGGAATAAGATGGGCTTCTGATAAAATTCTTAGCAATTCTCAAAATAAAATTAAATATTACACAACATTTTTAGAATTAGGACTCTCTCAACTAGTTATTGAGCCAACTAGAGACAGAAATTTCTTAGATGTACTTCTTACAAATGACCCTGAAATTTTTAATAGAGTACACATGGCTGGAAATTTTAGAGATTCTGATCATGCTGTAATTTGTAGTGAAATAAATTGTAATCTTTTTAACAATAGTCATAAAACTGATCACTTGTTACCTGACTTTAAAAATGCTGATTACAGCAGCATAGCTCTATTTTTAGCTTCTCAAAACTGGGATTTAAATTTTAAATATTTAAATACAGTCAAGAGTATTGGGATAATTTTGTTGCAATTTTAACTAAATGTATTCAATTGCATGTGCCTTTAATGAATAAGTATAAAAAATATTCTAAGAAAAATTTCAGTATCCAAAACATATTTATAAACTCCAAAATAAAAAGAAAAAGTTGTGGAAAACTAGACATAGTAACAATAATTTTAAAAATCAATTTAAAACAATTTCCAAACTTTATGCAAATAGTGTCAAAAAGTTCAAATCAGATCAAGAAGAAGAGGTTCTTAAATCACACGATATTGGTTATTTTTATAAGTATACACACACACACACACACACACACACACACACACACAACACACACACAACACACACACACACACACACACACACACACACACACACACACACACACACACACACACACACACACACACACACACACACACACACACACACACACACACACACACACACACACACACACACACACACACACACACACACACACACACACACACACACACACACACACACACACACACACACACACACACACACACACACACACACACACACACACACACACACACACACACACACACACACACACACACACACACACACATTACATCTATTTATATATAGATGTGATTTGAAAACATTTTTTTTTAATTAAATACAGATAATTCATACTAATTTTTTGTTTAAAAACTTTACGTTTCTTTTGGGCGGTTTTAAAAGATTGGATTGGCTCAGACTGACACTGCAGGGTTTTTCCACCAAATTAAATGAACCCACTTTGATTAGACCCTGACCAAAATTTTATAAAAACCGGAGTACTTTTGGCAATAAAGTTAAAAATGCTAAAATAAATAAGACATCAACTTAATTTTTTTTATTTATTTAAAAAATGTTTTAACATTACTAAATTTTAAAACAGTTTCAATATCACCTAAAAATAAAACAAGAATATATAATCCAAGCAAATTTCCAGTTGTACAATGAAACTTTCATAGAAAAACTCAAACATGAGCGAATTTTAAAACAACCATCCTCATTTTCTGCTAATTTTTAATACGCAGCGATTTTGTAAAATTGTCAAAAAAACGAGCTTTGGTGTACAAAATATCGCTGTGCGAGATAATTTTTATTGAGTGCACAGAAAGTAGTTTGCGCGCGAAAAGTCACATGTGCAACATTTCTTGTTAATTTAGGTCAAATTTTAAGGTAAAAATCTTTGCTGTAAAGCTCAAAATTTTCTTGGGTTATATATTTTGATATAAGCAATGATTTTATGATAATTTACGTCTTATGAAATGATATTTATTGTCAAACCTTCATTTTTTAAATAAAATGTACCAACAAATGGTTTTTAATGCTTAAGAAATCTTTAAATTTTTTTAAAAAAGATTCATGATTAAAATAAGAAATCTTACTAAAATAAAGAGTTTTAATAAAGCTTAATATATAAGCATAATAAATATCTTAAATAAATAAAGCGAATAAATTAGTTCTGTTTAAAACATCTAATGTATGTATTACTGTCAAAAATATCAAGAAGCCCTTTAAAATTTGCATTCTTAGGGGGTCCTTATTCCGATTTTCCCCGATTCATTTCACAGTTAAATTGCCAGAGTCGAAGCCGGGGCCGGGGTAGAGAAAATTGTGTTTACCATGGCCGGTCCTGGCGTGGAAAAAAAGTGCCAGGGCAAGCCGGGACCATCTATCGCACTTTGTATGACTAAAGAGCCAAAAAGTAATTTTAAACTCAAACAAAAAAGATGAAGAAAAAACTAAGTCAAAAAATGATTTTTACTTTGAAAATTAAACGTTCTTTTGTAGTGTAGCATTTTAGATTACATAAGATACAAACTTTTAATTTTACACAACATATATATAAAGCATGAGGTAGTATGCTGGAATTTCATTTGGTGCTTTCAAAAATTTTGATAAGTCTTGGTCTTTTTGATGTTTTTTAGCATATGAAATGACTAATAAAACAAAAATTATACAATTAGAATGTGATTTTGATGTGATGTCATATTACAACTTATTACGTTGTACCATCAATATCACATCACTAAACGAAATTTTACAGAAATGTGATTAGTGGCTAATAATTGCGTAGGGGTTTAGTAAGCGTGTCTTAACGTCAGGAGGTGCATGGGTGTGATTATTTTGCAATGTCTACAATCACAAGTTCCAGGTTCATTGCATGGGGGTGCTTATTTCAAAATACTTTAAAATCTAATTCCTGGTTTATTTTTAGCTCAGTGATCAGGGTTATTTTTGATTTGCAGCTGTTTCAATTTCTTTATATAAATTCGGATATGGGTAGGAGTGGTTTATACTTTGCAATTTGTTATTATCTTTACTGCATTTTAAGCTATGTATAAATACTATTTAATTGCAACCTGAGATGCGTAAGTTTTCATAATCTTACTGCTTAGTTGCAACACTTAGAGCTGCTTTTAATAGGATTTGTTTGTTTTAAATTATTTTATAAATTTTCTGTTAGCGTATTTGTAAAAAAATTTATCTCTGCTATTTATAAAATTTTATTTATGTTTTTTTATTAAAAATACGCAGTGAATTTTTGTATTTTTGCACATGTTTTAGAGTCTCTTGTCACAAAAACTGATAATTTTAATAAACGAAACATTGTTTTTTTTTTTGGCTAGCTTAATAATTATTTTTTGTGTTTTTTTAATTTTTTAAACTCTTTTGAAGCATATTATTATCAATTAATTCTATATTAATGTTTATAAACTATTTATATTTATATTTCCGGGGTTTTAACTCAAATTCTGCTTGCAGGCAAATGGATTTCAATGAAACTTTACTACAAAGTTTTAATGCAGCTACGTGCTTATTTTCACAGACTCTAAAACAATATAAAACCTATAAGATGTAAGCTATAAGCTATAAGCTATATCTATAACCTATAAGCTTAATACATTGTTTAAAACATTGAAACATGCACAATTTAAAGAAGCAGTAAAGGTCAAAAATTGATATTTGATTAAGTTTAGTTACCGTAAATTGATAAACAGAGCTTTTTAAAGTAATTCAAAAGTAATTTTTATTCAAACAAGGTTTGTTTGTATTTTAAATTCAGTAGTAAACCATGGGGTTGCACCCTCAGTTTTCTAAGGCCCCTGCCAGCTGTTAGCCAGCCGCCGTCTAAGTTTTAGGAAAGCAACTCATTTTGTTAATGTTTTGTTGGTGGGTTTATTATCCTGATTTAATAGTCAGCTCCAAACGCAATCGCAAAAGTTTTTTTTGTTATTGGAAGGTTTTATCGAGTATTTTTGTAATCCAAAAATTAACATTATGTTGTGTTTCCACGGCGTGCTGTTTTAGTGTAGAATTGGGGTTTCTTTGGTTTTTTTATACGAGAATCTAATTTTTTTAATGTTTGCTCAATATAAAACTAATAATTTTCTATACACAAAATACAGTAGACGATTCTTTTTGGTTCAATCGCAAAAGTTTTTTTTGTTATTGGAAGGTTTTATCTAGTATTTTTGTATTCCAAAAATTAACATTATGTTGTGTTTCCACGGCGTGCTGTTTTAGTGTAGAATTGGGGTTTCTTTGGTTTTTTTATACGAGAATCTAATTTTTTTAATGTTTGCTCAATATAAAGCTAATAATTTTCTATACACAAAATACAGTAGACGATTCTTTTTGGTTCAGGTTTTGGATTATTAGAGGTGTTTTTACTGATGATTAATTGGTAAACGTATCAGAAATTATTTTATTGTATTGTATTGCATTAATTTTTTTAAAAGCACTTCTATGTAAAATTTTCTGAGAATTGTTCTGAATTAGAAATTTAAGGCTCATTTCCGTTAGTTAATTATCAACTTCTCCACGAACCTAAGACTAAAACTTAAAGAAACCACATGGTTACCACGATGTTTCATTTAAGGTGAAGTTGTTTAGTGTTAAAGGTGTTCACATAAATTTTAGTGAATTGGGAAAAGAATGGAGATCTTCCATTTATTGGAGATCGAATTTTTTCCATGCGTTAATTGGCTAAAAGGGATTCCAACAGCTCCTTCCGCAACCATTTTCACAGAGAAAAACATATATGACGTGATCACGAATACTATATGACATTTTAAGGGTCCTTAAAATCCTGACGTGATAGAAACTTTTATTACAAGAAAGCTGTTGTCCTTGCCTAATAATGAAAGATAGGTTGTTACCATACTTCAAAAATTTTTAACTGCATTTTAAAACAGCATGAATAAAACTCACATTATCTCCTTCAAATTCCTTATGGATGTTTGGGCTATCAACCCAACAAACACTTAACATTTAGTGCTGCAAACAAGGTTTTCTTTCTTATAAACGACACTATAATTCAGCTGTAAAAAATTTCCAGAACATTTCCTTATGACTTACCGAAAAATCAAAATTTCCGTGGAATAATTCATAAAAAAATTTTAAAAAATTTTAAAAAAATATAAAAAATAAAAAATTTTAAAAAAAGCTTCAGAATTATTTTTCTGAAATTCTAAAATTTACGGTCTAATTAAATAGTAATATCAAGAGGAGATTTATTGTTTATTCCAGACGGTATTATATACTGAATACAAGACCTACAAATAAAACAAAAAAAATATATAGACAGTCATAAAAAATCTAGTAAACAATAGAAATGTATGAAATAAAATAGATTTTCACAGGTATCTTTTAAAATACTATGAGCGAGCAACTTAAAATTTAAACAGCTAACATATAGGGTATTGGACTTAATTTCGGCCAGGCCTTAATTTCGGCCCTTAATTTAGGGTTTTAGAAAATTGGCTTATTTTTAAAAGACAAAAGACTGGCACAAAAGTAACTGGATGAATGTTAAATAAAGTGTTTTTGCAAAAGTTTTTTATTTGTGTTATATGCATTATCAACATTTTTATACAAAAAGTGATTTTTTTGTGATTTTCTGGATTTTTCCTTTGTGTTTAAACTGCATCAAATTTAGAACGAAGCAGTATATAACTTTAAAATAACTTCTATTTAAGGCTCAAAATTGTTAATTTTCATCTTTTGATATTTTCTTCAAAATCACTTTGCAATGCGTTTAACTAACAGCGCATTTTAAGATACCGTTAATTTCGGCCACCTTAAAATTCACGTGAAAGAACCTGTTTAACACGATTTGCACTATCATATGTACGGGTAGGGTTACATAACACATGATTCACTAGATTGTATTAAATTTTGAATAAACCAGAAGGAATTTCTCAAAAATAATATAGAAACACAAAAAAGTCAGGTTATTTTCTTGGCGGAGGGTAGCAGTCATGTAGTGAATATAGTAAAAATCAATGTCCATGGGGTTTCCCCCACCCAACTCACCACTCACCACAATATAGAGTACCAATGCTTCAAAATGTTTTGAAAGTATAATTAAAACACAGTAAAAAATCTCAGGTTATTTCCTTTGGCGGAGGGATTCATTCATAAGAATTACGTAGTAAACTCCTGTGCGGACTGGACTAATCCAACTACCAATTGACTAGGTTTGAACTGTCAATAAACCGGTAGATGAATTTCTTAAAGATTAATGAAATGCAGTAAAAAAACTCGGATAGAAGGTAAAAAGGTTATTTTCTTGGCGGAGGAATGCTGTCAGATAAGAAACATACAAGATAGGCAAGGATATGTGTGAAATTTTGCCACTCCTTAATTTTTTTAACGTCTTGTTTATCCTTAAAGTTGATAATTTTGGGTTATGTAATCTTTTTTTGTGTTTTAGGCTTTTGTTTTTGTTTTTTTAACCTAAAAGGTGGCCGAAATTAAAGCGGATTTTGTTTTTTTTTAATTTTTAAGTTAAAAATATAAAAAAAACTTAATAGAGTGGAATAAAATTTTTACCAGGCTTTCTGTAAAGTTGGTTGGCTGTAAAGTCATTTGATGTTGAAATATTTTTTCACACCAAAAAAATTCAACAAAAAACACGTGTTATTAAAACTTGTGTTTTTTAAGGTTTTGACATAATTATTTAAAGTCTTGCTAATAGCTATAAAATTTTGCAAACGGGAAAAAATTAAGTTATAGGCACCTTGCGCTGAAACGCAGTTTAT
Organism: Microlaimidae sp. YZB2_3; assembly: GCA_030248175.1. NCBI lineage: Eukaryota > Metazoa > Nematoda > Chromadorea > Desmodorida > Microlaimidae > Microlaimidae sp. YZB2_3. Next base: position 31,614 of record JASAMX010022563.1, read on the forward strand.
ACATGAAGTATGCAATATACATAAGTGTCACCATAATGGATAATTACCGTACTCCTACTTATCTTTTCGTAGTATGCAGATCATAGATCAACGGATGGAAAGCGCGCGAAATTTCGATCGGTTGATCTGCATACTACGAAAGATAAGTAGGAGTACAGTAATTATCCATTATGGTGACGCTTATGTATATTGCATACTTTATGTATAAACTGCGTTTCAGTGCAAGGTGCCTATATGTACAAAGAACAATACCTAAGGATGCATTTTCAACATTTAAAACTATTTATCTTTCGTTTTAGCAATAGTTACAGCCAGTTTTTTCTAGGTGGCCGAAGTTAATGGCACGCGCCTTAACTTCGGCCACTATAAAAACAAAATTTAAACCTCCACTTATTTTTAAGTGTAACAGAAATTTTTAAATTTCGCACTGGAATAACAAAAACAGCTGTCGTTTGATTTTTAGACCAAATCCTGGCACGATTAGAAGTGCCAGAAAAAAAAATCCAAAAAAATGAAAAAAGGTGGCCGAAATTAGGTCAGTTACCCTATTTATTTTTGCTTTAAATTTGGGAAAGTCAGTTTTTTTTTGTAAATTATCGCAAGAATTAATGTCCGTGTTACTATAAAACCGTATTGCTTTATTTAATTAAAAAATTTTCTCCTTAAGTTAACCACCATTTGAAAGAGTTCGATTTGTAGTTTTAATGTCAAAAAAATTATTTTTTTCAATTTCTACAAAGTTATTAATTCCTTTATAATTCATTATCAAATCAGTTGTTTTCTATCTGTTTCTAATCTATTCAGACCCAGATAGTTTATACGATCATTGTAAGAAACATATTACAAAGATTATGTCTTTAATTGTGACATTATGACATAATTTAATTTATTGAATCCGCTTTGAGAAAGTTTTGACTTTATTAAAATTTTGCAATTTAATTTTAATCCTGCAAAATAAACCAATTTTATTCAATTCTATTATTTTAGCCAGATTTTAGCCAGATTTTTTCAGGATGACGCCGACGATGGAATGTGCTGCTGTCAGTCAGATAATTGCAACGGCGTCCATCAAACAACGAAGCCATGGTCTTTTTACTGGATTGCAGCAGTTATGTTTGTATATTATGTTTTTTTAAAATAATTTTAACATACTAATTTTAAACCTTTTATTATTTTCGTTGTTACCGCATCTAGAAAAACTGTATATTTTTAGCTAGTTATGGGTAGGAATATTTCGGAAAAATGAGTTACAAATTCCTGCAAGGGCACTGGGGATGAATATTGCACGCAGCATTCAAATAATGACAGCACTGCAAAAAAGTTAAGCCTTTCTTTGACCCTTTATGTCCCAGTGTAAGATGTCATTGGTGGCGTAGGTAATAAAAAACAATGAATTTACAGTGCTTAACAAGATTTTGGGTCGGCGGCCTTGCCGCGAAATCAAAATTCGTTATGAAACAATAAATTTTACTCAATTTTATCGAAAGCCGGAAACAATTTAGATTTTTATATTTTATATTTGGGTTAACCAATTAATATTTTTTTGGCTTTTCAAACAAAAAAAAAACATTTAGTAATGCTTTATTTTAATAAAAAACCACTAAAATGTGTCAAACAGATGTTCTATTATTTGAAGTATTTATAGTTTCAAAACTTATACAATGAATTGCATCTGAGAGAAAATTTGTTTTTTGACGGGACCTTCGACCCAATTTTGTTTTAATTGTCAACAATTGTCCTATTTTTTTTACTTAACCAAAATACATTGATTCTTCTACCAATCACACCAATGGTCAAGTACTGCATGTAAATATAACAACAGAATTTCGGCGTTTTTAGAGACGTTTTTATACTTCAATAATATAAAAAAACCATTAGTTTATTGCGTTTATCTGTTTTTAAATGAAATGTTCCTATTTCCTAAATTATATATCAAAAATAAAACAAAATGTGACTTTTCAGTAATTAATTTATTTGGTAAACTTTATTAATAAATGTCCTAATTTTGACTAATTTCATTATATTGTAAAATTTGACTGCTTTCTGTAAAAATGTATAGGAACATATTTTAGCCATTTAATATTTTTCAGTTATAACGCTCAAAAGCACAAATTAGTTTATTGAGTTTAATTTGGCTTACCTTATAAAATTGTATGGTAGCAAAAAAAGGTCAATTTAAATTGTGCGGTTATGACCTTCTAAAAGAACAGTTCGGTAAAAATTGGTAAAAACGTAAAAATCAGTGATTTTTTGTTACATCGTAAAATTGTAAATAGCATAAGAATATACCCAATAAATTTCGCCATAAAGAAAAGCGAATTGAAAATTGTATAAAGAAAATCAAATTAAAACGCATATTTTTTTAACTCCACCTATTTATTAAATAGAAAAAGAATCAGAGATTTTTGCCAATAAACAGAAAACTGACATTTCTGTTATAAATCAATTAGTTTGATAAATAATCATTAAAATACGATATTTCTTTTAAAATTAAACAGTTTTTGCTGAACCGTTTTTATAGGTAAAATACTTGTATGGTTGCAAAGGTAGGCGTGATTATTTTTCGTCTACTACCGTAAATTAAATTCACACAATGATTTAACGGTGCACACCATTTGAAGCTCTTCCCACTGTTGGTCCTCGCGCGCAAGTTATATTGTAAAAATGTAAATGTAATTCCAACTTTACCGCACAAAAAAGTTGGAACAGTGCCGAGACACTATTTCTGCAGCCAGCGTTGATTTAGTCAATTTTGTGGAAGAAAAACCATTCTGAGCTATGGTTGGTCTTTACAAATACGCGAAAATTGCAGCTACGACAATTAGACAATTAAATTAAATTGCAGTTATGAGTAGCTTTATTTTTAAATAATCAATTGAATGCTAAATGTAATCGAGGACAGCCAAATATATAATGCCTATTAAACTTTAAATTTTTCTCCCATTTTCAAATAAAACATAGCAAAATTTAGACATTGACACTAAAAAAATTCATAAAAAATCTGAAAATAAGCTTTTTTTGCTATTATTTTTTTAAATTAATTTTTTTAAAATTGTTATTTCCAGTTAAATGTTCAATTTAATATAAAAAGCTAATTAGATCAAAAATATATAATATAACAAAAAATTACACTCCTTATAAAAAGGCAAAATAGCATTATAGACCTAAACACCTCAAATGGAAAATATCCTTTGCGGGATAAACATTTTTGGGAGGCGGATAACCGACGATTTCCCCTACACACTAATAAGGAATTAATAAAAATCTTTAGCTTTAAATTAGATAAGTTAGGTTTATTTTGACTGCAAATATTGTATAAATTTAATGTATCACACTTTAATTTGGCATTTTGTTTTATTTTTTACGATATAATATAGTACAGTATGTATAAAATATTTTGAGTTAAAATTGTTTTTTAAAAAATTTAGTATCATGTTTGTGTCATGTCATTTCTGATTTTAGGACTAAGTGTATGTTTTTAATAAATACCTTTTTACAATTTTGTTTTTTACAAACAAAACATTAACTTTTTAATGAGTATATTGTTGTTACTATGCAAAATAAGCCACAAATCGTATAAAACTTAATGTGATTGTTAATCTTTTAAATTTCTAATAGCGCCCAAATAAAAACAAAATAAGTCATAGTCAGGTGTATCAACCTCATAATAGCTTAATCTTTGTCCGTCCTGTTGTCCTCTTGCCCTGGATGTGTGGTCTTTTTTTCTTTTCCCGTTATCTGGAATCTTGCGGATTTTTTAAAGCTTTTCACTCATAATCCTTCTCCACTTTAAAACTTTTTTAAAGTGAGCCAAAATTCCACCATCCAAATTCATTATTAAAAATAGGTCATTTCTGTGAAAAAGAACGGACATTGCAAAGCGAGATTTCCTAGCGGCCATGATTGGTTTTAGGACCTGTGAATTAAGGGAATTACCAGCAGACGGCTATAAAGCCCATTTACAAGCCAGGCGGCGGCTTGATTTTAGCCAGCGCGTTTTTAATATAAAGGAAAGGCAAGCGCCCGCTAAAGTGATTTAATACAAAGTAGAGGCAAGCGCTAAAGTGACCGCTAGGGTGATAAAGCAGGTTCTTTATAGGCATTGCATATCCATTTGTTTTAAGGCCGGTTCACACCGGGATGACAGTGGATAGTGGATAGTTGATAGTTGATAGTCGATAACCGTTCACACCGGAATTGCCTCCAATAGTGGATAGTTGATAGTAGATAGTTGATAGTGGATTAGGGATAACCGTTCACACCGGAGTAAAATAACCTCTGATAGTTGATAGTGGATAGTTGATAGTGGATAGTACGTTCACACTGGACGGATAGCGGATAGTGGATAGTTGATAGTGGATAGCAGATAGTTGATAGTGGATAACCGTTCACACTGGAATTGCCTTGGATAGCGGATAGTGGATAGTTGATAGTGGATAACCGTTCACACCGGAATTGCCTCGGATAGTGGATAGCGGATAGCGGATAACCGTTCACACCCAAATTGCCTCAGATAGCGAGCAGATAACAATGGAATCGGATAGTGAATAAGGCAAGTTGCTGAATGCAACAACTTTGTACTGCTGGCAAGCTAAATTAAAAATATTTTTCCTTTTTTTTCCTTTTTATTGATTTTACAAAAAATTTTTTTATAAATTTTGATTGTTTAAAGTAAAATAGTTTTTGAAGTATTTTCTGAAATTGTTTTTTTTTTTTGTTCGTTTTTTGATTTTTCCCATGGTTTTTAAGGTTACAAAAATCTCGGTCTTCTTTATTTATGTATTGTCGTAGTGTGTGTGTGTGTGTGTGTGTGTGTGTGTGTGTGTGTGTGTGTGTGTGTGTGTGTGTGTGTGTGTGTGTGTGTGTGTGTGTGTGTGTGTGTGTGTGTGTGTGTGTGTGTGTGTGTGTGTGTGTGTGTGTGTGTGTGTGTGTGTGTGTGTGTGTGTGTGTGTGTGTGTGTGTGTGTGTGTGTGTGTGTGTGTGTGTGTGTGTGTGTGTGTGTGTGCGTGCGTGCGTGTGTGTGTGTGTGTGTGTGTGTGTGTGTGAGTCTGTGAGTCTGTGTATTCCTAATTCCTTTCTAACCACCCAACGGATTAAGGTGAATGAGGTATTGTTGGACAGCTTATACCCCACGGAATGTCGTAAGAAGGTTGAAATTTTAAAACATATTACATGGACATCTTTATACTGGAAAACGTGTTTTCACCAAAGGGGAATTTTGGAACTTTAAAAATTTTTTGTCCTGGAATTGGCTTAAACTTACTAGCAAGAGTAATTTGGCAACGTAAAGCCAGAATATCATGTTTTTTGGAAAAAATTAACATAGACATCTTTATACTGGACAACGTTTTTTTTACTAAAGAAGGGAATTACCGTGCTCACCAACCACAAATGGGATTGGGCTAAATGAAATATCATTGAAAAGCCTACGGTTCGGAGAATGTCATAAAAGGGTTGAAATTTAGAAAAAATTTGCATGGACATTTTTAGCCTGGACAACACATTTTCACAAAAAGGGAAACCTATGGATTTTGAAAATCGAAAATTTTTTTGTCTTTGAATTGGCTCGAACTTATCGATAAGAGTAATTAGCCAATGTAAAACCAAAATTTTGTGTTTTTTTAGTAAGATTAACATGGACATCTTAATGCTGGACAACGTTTTTTCACTAAAAACAGGAACGACCTTTCTCCCCAACCAGCAAAATAATTGGCCTAAATAAGATATCATTGCAAAACTTACAGACAGGGAAATGTAATAAAGGGGTTGGAATTAGAAAAAACATTGCATGGACATCTTTTGGTTGGACAACACGTTTTCACAAGATTAGGGCACTATGGACTTTGAAATTTTATCTTCAAATTGGCTCAAGATTATTGGTAAGAGTAATTAGCAATTGTAAAGCCAGAATATTATGTTTTTTGGAAAAAATGAACATGAAAATCTTTCTGCTGGACAACGTTTTTTTTACTAAAGAAGGGAATTACCGTGCTCACCAACCACAAATGGGATTGGGCTAAATGAGATATCATTGAAAAGCCTACGGTCCGGAGAATGTCATAAAAGGGTTGAATTTTTCAAAAAAAAATAACAAGGTCATCTTTATGCTGAACAACGCATTTTCACCAAAAAGCAGGACCCTTTTCCTCAACCACAAAACGTATTGGGCTAAATGAGGTATCATTGCAAGTTTACAGTCTGGAGAATGTCATAAAAGGGTTGAATTTTTCAAAAAAAAATAACAAGGTCATCTTTATGCTGAACAACGCATTTTCACCAAAAAGCAGGACCCTTTTCCTCAACCACAAAACGTATTGGGCTAAATGAGGTATCATTGCAAGTTTACAGTCTGGAGAATGTCACAAATGGGTTAAAATTTTTAAAAAAACAACATGGACATCTTTATATATAGACAACATATTTTTACCAAAGATGGAAAAACCTTCCTTCTCAACCACAAAAAAAATTAGGATAAACAAGATATTATGGGAAACCTTATAGTTCAGGGAGCATCATAAGGTGGTTGAAATTAGTAAAAAATTAACACGGACATCTTTATGCTGGACAAAATTTTTTCACCAAAAGAGGGAAAGACCCTTCTCCCCAACTAAAATTAGAGTGGGTAATTGAGGTGTCACTGTAAAGCTTACAGTGACGGGAAAGGCATACAAGGGTTAAATTTTTTAAAAAAAATATTAGTAAATGAATATAAAAAATGCGGGAAAATTTATTTGTCAGCCGTATGGCTGACACGGGCTACTTGTATATTTAATTAGTATTTAAATTCTAAATAAAAACTACTTTTTAAGGGATATCTTTGTTTGCTTTTTCAAAATTGAAACGCGCATATTCAATATTTTCAACGTCAACTGTACTATTAAAAGGAAATTCAACACTGTTATCAACACTATTATTATTATGGTCACAAGATTGCGTAAATGGTTCAGTAACCAACAAAAATTGGATGGTTTTTGGTAAAGAACAAAAAATTATGTCCAAACAATTTTTTTCTCTTGTTGATTTTTCAACTAATTGTTTTAAGTTATTTTCAAGACATGTATTTAAAAACATTTCGGAGCAAAAGTTTCCAAGATTTTCAGTCATTGACCACTTGATTTGCGGAAAGTCCCCCAAAATTAAGCAAGGAAATTTAATTTTTACAACACAATTAATCAGATTACAAAAAGTTTTTGTTAAAATATAATTATAAGTAAATTACGGGGGAAAGAAAAGGCTAAAATTCTGGTACTTTGAGTTTTTTTTAAACAAAATATCTTTGCGACACAAAAATTGCAACGCCCCTCCATAACGATTTCTGGCACATTGGAAAACTTTAAAATGAGAGTTTTCTAATAAAAGACTATCAGGAATGTCACTAGACAAATGAGTTTCCGTTACAATTATAAAGTAAAATTTGTTACTTAAAAGAGTATCTTAAGAGTTTTGTAATTTGTTGCAGAGGGATCTAGTATTAAATAGTTTACATTTTAGACTTTTACTTGCCCTTACCCATTTCCCTCATTCTCGGAGTTTTCCAGGCATGTAACAAAATCGGTGTTAACCCTAGTTGGCTTATTAGACTTGCAAATCTTCCCAGTTATAAGAATCTTTGACGTAATACTTCACAAAAAAGCCTCTCTCTCTTTTTCAGCATTAAGTGCCTCCATACGCTTCTACAAACTTGAAATATGATTGCGCTGTGGTTCTGTGTAGGATGGGTGATTGTAGCAAAAAATCGCGGGTGTTTTGTACAGGAAACGCAATATCTCGACAGATACTGCACAAATCTTAACGATAAAAGAATCAAATTAAAGTAATAAATAGACACTTTTTTGAATGTATAATTTGTATCTTACATCATTATACCCATTGAGCAAGCTTTCACGTTTAGAATTTTCGAAAAACGCCATTTTTTGGGGAGTGGGGGGGTCATAATTTCTGAACCACTGGAGATATTTGGTTAAAACAATTTTTGTGGGATAGTAGAGCAGGGGTAAGATTTTCACAAAAAATCATCAAACTTGAAGCCAAAAAGTTTGACTTTGCACCACACCTTTAAACAAAATTCGCACTCTTCCGCTTCCGTTGCTTAACAAGATGATATATTTGAGACAAACAATGTTAATATATCGTCTTTTTTCAAATCTACCCCAAGTGGGTTATTAAATTTAAGTGGAAAAAATAATAAATATAAACCAATAAAATATGAAATAGTTAATTATAAAATGTGACAAAGTATTTTTTACATTTAAAATTTGAATTTTTAATTCTACTAAGATTTTAATATAAGTATATATTTAGTTAAAAAATTACCTACTTAACTACAATTATTAAATGTGACGAAGTATTTTTTACATTTAAAATTTGAATTTTCAATTCTACTAAGATTCTAATATAAATATACATTTATTAAAAAAAATACCTACTTAACTACTTACTACTTAACTAACTAGTTTAAACATTTTAAGTAGTTAACTACCTACTTACTACCTAATTGTAATTTTATTTAACTGAGAAAAGGGTATTTTTTCCGGTCAGTTAGGTATCCTTAACATTTTTGGTGGACTATTCCACGCCGAGAAATGCTTCATTGAAAAAAGGCATTTTAAAACAGTTTTTCCCAATTTAACAGAACCAGAGTTAATATTATGTAATAAAAACTTAACTCAAGTTAGATACACCAAATGTACATGCCCACAACAATTTTCAGCGAAATCCCTGCTATTAAAGTTTTTTAATTTCGTTTTGTTAGTAAAATTTTCTATCAAATGATTAAACTTTCATTTATATTTTTTTATTTGACTGCGGGAAACTACATTTTGAAACGTTCGTTTAAAAGTAGTTTTTAACACAAACTGAGACGGAGCAGTAGCCGAGTGGTTATAGCGTAGGACTCTGAATACAGGAGCTTTAGGTTCGAATCCCCCTGGGAGTTATTTTTAACACCAAAAAATATTTTAACTTTTTAATTAAAAAAAGTGTTCATTATTTAATATTGTATTCAACCCTGAGTACGTGCTTTGAGGTGGTTTTGAAGTAAAAACAGGGTAGAGTCAGAGTGCCCCCCCTAGAGGGGGGTGTCGCAACCCCCTAGCGCCCCCTCAGGGGGTCAAATCAAAAAACTAAGTACGGATTCGTAATGAGGACCCCGAAAACCCCCGAGTGGTTGTTTTTAGCTGGTTTTGAAGTAAAACCGAGGTGGAGTCGGAGTGTCCCCTCTAGGGGGGTCGCAACCCCCCTAGCGCCCCCTCGGGCGTAAAATCAAAAAACGAAGTTCGGTTTCGTAATCAGGACCCCCGAAAACCCCCGAGTGGTTGTTTTCGGAAAAATCAAAGAAATTTTTGGAACTGTAGTGTTCTACCTTAAGAAAACCTTTTTCAAGTTCGTAAATAAAAAAAGTGCATTATTAAGTAAATTTGGAATACTCAAACAAACAAACAAAAGTATTTTATTTGTCAACTCGATGAAATTATAACGAACCAATCTAAGTTAAATTATATACGTTTAAACAAAAAACAAACATAGTGACAAATTAGGCAATAACAATAACAAAGATGCCAAAAATTTTTTCAAAAAGCTAAATTAAAATATAGTTTTAACGTATCCAATGTTCATTATGTATTTACTTCAACGTAAGTACGTTTTCACGTACTATTTGGTGCGTCCTATATGCGTCCTATGTGGTCACGTATATGCTTTTTTTTCGTGCTTAGGCACGACCTACTTACTTTTCTTACTTTTGTACGACATGATATATTTTCTTTCAGGTACATCCAATAAATATAAATCCAAGACGTAAGTTAGTAAATTCAGTATTTTAAATGCGCAATTATGACATGGTTTATAACTAATTAATTAAAAATAAAAATTGTTTTTATGTATAAAAAATAAATCAGTTAAAATTAGCGAAATTTAAAAACAAAAATAATCTTCAAAATTATTTATTATTTCGGGATTTTTTATTTATTAACTAATTAAGTATTTATTATATAATTGTTGTCACAAATTTAACATTTTTGCAACCAATTATGCTTTTTTCAAAAAAAAATTTTTTTTAACTTGTTCCTAACTAAAACTAAATTAATTATTGAGAACAAAGAAGCTAATATAGATTTATCATATGCAAATTTTTAAAGAGTAACTTTTTATTATTGACGGTCCAAATAAAATCATAATTCGAGTAATATTTTTATGATTATTTATCGATCTTTTTTAAATATCTTTTATGTATTATTATTTCTTATAAATTTAATTTATTTTTATGAGTTTATTTTATTATTTTTTGATACCCATTAAAATATTTATTATTTTTTCCAGAACAAACTTATAGTGTAATTTTGTAGGTTGTATAATAAAAGACCGCGGGTTTGTTTCTGAGTATAGAAAAAAAAAAACGATTCGCTCGCGCCCTTGGTAATTTAAAAAAATGGAGAGTGGCATGCAAATTTTTTTTTATTTTCCTAACGGCGAAATTGGCCTTTGATCGAAAACAAATCAAAGGTTTTGCGTTTTTACACCATTTTTTGAAACAATGCGTGTTAAAACTATGCAAAAAAAACACGTTAAAACACTTGTTTTGAAAAGTTTTAAAATCGAGAAATCCCTCCCACAGAAGCAAAATATAACAGGGTAATAGCGGGCGTATGTTTTTAATAATTCAAGTGTATATTTCATTTCGGTAGTAAAAATAGGGTTACAATATCTTTAAACGCCGGTTTATGTTTAATGCAATATTTAAATGATAGGTTAAACAAAAAAAACGTGCAGTTAGGACAAAATTCGAAGTTTAATCAATTTTGTCTCGCTGACGTACCCTGGGATTTTTGCAAAATTTTTATAACCAAACATTAAATAAACTATATTTACTAAAATAAACTTTTCTTTTGTATTTTGGATTAAAAAATTTATGTATGTCAAAAATAAAAAAAATCATTTTTATGAACCTTAAATAAAAAAACCCGGTTTTGTATCTTGTAAAATGAAGCAAGCCTTTTGAAGAATTTTCTTATTCTAACAATTTAAGTCCGAATTTTTTGGTGTATTTTTTAATGACGTATTTAAATTAGCAAACCAAGAGTATACTTCAAAAGGTAATATCTTCTATTATATCTTTTATTTCGAAATCTTGGTAATTTATACACGCAACTAAAAATATGTTTGTTTTTTTAATGTGTTAATTTCCAAATTTTCAAGTTGGTGAAAAAAGTGCGCACTCTGACTTTATAAAAAAATTGTTTGAAACCACTAAAAATTAAATCATAATTAAAGTCCATATAGTTCACACTAGTGATGTTCCTCGGAGCTCCGCTTGTAGGAGCTCCGGAGTGACCCCCGGAATTCCGGAACCCCGCCCTATTTTTTTACTAATTTTAAAAATAATTAAATAGTGATGCTATGGTTTATTTTGTCAAAATTTTTTTGTAAGTTAAATTTTTTTCAAAAATTATTTAAAACGCTAGAAATAGTCTTAAAAATGCTAATTTCAAATTATTTAAAGCTTAAATAAGCTTTAAATCGCTTATTTAAGGGGCGGAGCTTCCTCCACTTTAGATGACCGGAGCGCTGGAGCACGATATTTGAGGGTACGAACATCACTAGTTCACACTGAGTTAGTTTTGAGGCTGCTTCATACTTACATACATACAAGCCAAAACGTCCTTTGGACGTTTTTTGCACTGTCCAAAGTACGTTTTGGCTTGTCCAAAATTATCTTTTGGGCACTTTGGACGAAATATGAACCAGCCTTAAACCTAAGCCTAAGAGTTTGAATATAAATTTGGTTGGGCTCTCCTGACGACCGCAAAAATGTTTAAATTTAAAAATTTTTGCAAGAAAAATAAGTTTTAAAATTTAGCTTTTTAAAATTCTAAATTACTTTATTATCAAACCAAAAACGTTAATGCATAATTAAGTTAAATTATGCATTGGCTAATTAAACCTGGCTGACTTTGATGACTTTTAATATTGAATCGAACATTTAACACCAAAATGTTAATCGAAATTCATGTTAACATGTTTTTGTTTTTGTTAAGTTTTATTTTTTAATATTTTTGAGCCTTTGCTAATCTAATTTCAAAACTTTACTTAAAAATACAACTGAATTTCGTATAACGTCCTTTATATCATCGTTACTTTAACAGAAATAGCCACAATGAGTATAAAATTAACGTGACTCTGACTTATTAACGTTTATAATATTTGTAAAAGATGAAACGAGTCGCAGTTATGAGTATTTTACGACAATTCTGACTTATTTTGGCATAATAACGACCACAATTGTTATTGCTGCCGCTATTTAATTAAAAAAAATAAGCTCCTACACCTTACAAACTTCCACCGAAATGTCAATAAAAAACCAAAACAGAAAACAGAATTCGTATAATTAGTTTGAGCGTTTTTATAGCTGTTACAGAATTTTGCTAAGAATTATGAAAATAAAACCCAAAATACTATATATTTTTAGTTTTTAAACAATGCCAGAATAAATTCCAGAGGATTTGATATCGTAATAATTTTGGTTTTAATAGTCACGTGGTACCACAACGAACCACAGCCATTTTCCGTCGCCACGGCTGCTGCTCACCCCAGCTTCACAGGATCAGGACACCTTTAAGCCGGAAAGTCCACAACCCAAGGTTTGTTTTTTATAGTGTGTCATATTCTACTACTTACATGTAACAATAATAAGCTGATAAAGTTTACGATAAGAGCAGTAGAACCAACAACTGAAACAAGTTAAATAAATCAAAAACGAAATTTCGACCAGTTTTTTGTGACAGAATTTATGCGTAATTCGCATCGTCTAAAATCTAATTCAACCAATTGATTGCAGATTGCTTACTTACTTTAAATTATAAGAAATTTGTTTTACAAATCTTTTTAAAATTATATAAAAACGACTATACAGTTATAGATTAAGTAAACCAACGAGTTATTGTCTTAAATGGCCCAGACCCTGCAGAAATTAGTGCAGAGTTTGGTCTGCAAACTCTGTGCCATCTAACAAATCGCAAATTAATTAATAACCTTGTTAATGTACCTTAAAAATATGTTTTAGACGTCTTGTTACTGTACCTTAAAAACTAATTTTTAGTAAATAATTATAAGAGATAGCTTAGTTTTATGTGTAATTTTCACACAAACTTGTGTAATTTCGCCATTTCTTAGTTCAATATCAAAATCCACAAATTTTGCAACTGAAAATATGTGATCCTCTTAAAAGCAATTATTCCAAAAATTCAGAAAAACCCGTTTGTCTATTTTTACTAAGGAAGCGTTATATGTTAATATTAAAATAAAATATAGTAACAGAAAACATTGTAATGATCATTATTTCAAAAATTTTATTTAAAATATCTAAAAACCCTTAACAAAAATTAATGCGAAAATTTTGAGATTTTGTTTGAGTGCAATCTTCTATAGAAATTCAGCTTAAAGTTAAAATCCATCAGGCTGAAATTCAGGGCGTAACCGCTCGCCGTCAGGAAGAAATAAAGAATGAACGCTTAAGAATAAAAATAAAAAAAAAAGTTTTTAAAGATAATGTAACCAATTATTATAAAGTTGCGTCAGGTGTTTCTCTCCACGTGATATTTTCTCAAAGAACGAGTGGTTACTTTACCACCTAGTCATTTTCACCCTGATAGAATTCATCTTTAGTTAGAAAAATCGGACCAAAAAACTTAATTTATTAAATATAATAATAAGTGCTAAACATTTTAAGATTTATTATGTATTATTCTCAAACAAATTTGTATGTTTTAGAAGAGAACAGATCGGATATCAAAATGCTAAACTTGTGAAAGGACAGAGAAACCGAAAGACACAATCTTGATATTTTTTGTAAATATTTAAAAGACAGGTATCCTAAATAAATAAAATGTATTTTTAGAAGGTGGGATTTGTTAAAATCTTGATGGCAAAGCCTAATGTTAGCCCAATCAAAACAGAATTTAGGAATAATAATGCCAATTTTCAAAAAAAAAACATGAAGGCAAGGCAGTAAACACAAAATTTTGTTTTTATTATTTTTTAAATTATGGTTAATATGAATCTGGCTTACCTCATTAGATTTTATGCAGGTATTAAATTAAAATGTCCCACTAAAATTGTAAAATTATGAGGTTTTTTTAAATGAATGCGAACGCAAAATTTTTGAAATCTTATTATTTTACAAAGTACACAAAAATCTGTTATTTTTTGTTGTATGTAACAAAATATTTTTTATTCCAAATAAATAAATTTGATAGATAGTTTTTAAAATATGTTGTATGTTAGTATTAAACCTTTTTTTGATCAAACCTTAAAGTTGCTTTGATATTAAATAGTCGATTCAATAATACTAGTCATTGAATCAGCCAGCTTTAATTTACTTATAGTTAAAAAAACAACAAAAAACCTAAATAAAATCATTCATTTTAATATTTTCGTTTTCTATGGTAGAAATCATAGTCATTCAAACTTTGGTCGTTTGTACCTTTTACAAATTTTTTTGAAAATATTATTAACTTCATTATTTTATTTAACTGTCTTTTAACTTTAATGATTCATTTAGGATACCCGTTTTTAAGGATCTTTTAATTATGTATTTATTTTGAATTGAATAAAAAACATAACGTCGTTACTACGGCAAAATGAAAAACAGTTCGTATAAAATCTGTGTGCATGTGACTCATTTTAAATTTAAAAACATGACCCTATTAACTACAGAATGAGTCGCAGTCACGTGTATTTTATAATGACAGTGGCTCATTTTGCTGTAGTAACGACGATAAGTAGTTTAAAAATAATGTTCACTGAAAAATAATTTGGATGTTTATATCTCGCGGATGAAATAATCTGTCCATACAAAAACTTTAATGTTATAAAACTACAATACTAGTATTGGAGCTTTACAAAATTTTATCAGCCAGATTTTTTGAAAACGTTTATAAATGTCTATATCTCACCAATGGAACGGGTTATTTATGTAGCGTTAAAATCAGTGTGTATTTGTGAGTCCTAGCTACATACAGATATAAATTTTACTTAATTTGATCTCCTTTTACTGTTTGATACCTAAAAAAATACAGTCGCCGGTTTCAGACAAAACTTTTTGTGTGGAATTATCCGCTACAAACCCCTAGCATTTTTGTCCTATGATCGGCCCCAACTTTTTTAGTTTTTAATGCGGGTAGGTAACCCAGATTTTAGAGGAACTTTGGCCCTTTTAAAATTTTTAAAAGAACATAATAGCTCTCTAACCCATCTCTTTTCACTAAATATACACAAATATTGAGTGAGATGTTGGAGGGACTTTGGCCATTTTTATTGGGAGGTCATATAGCTTTCTAACCCACCTATGTATTTTACTAGAAATATACAAATATTGAGTGAAAGCAATTTTGTCTGAATTGGCTGTATTTTTATGTAAAACAATATGTTGTAGTTATTACTGTATTTTCTTTAATCTATATTTCAATGCAATATTTAAAAGCCTTTGGGATTTTTTGAAGTGGGAGATAATTGCAAGTTTCTGACTATTAAATTTACTGTAAAAAAATCCCTGTTTAATTTTTAGTGGGTGAACCTTAATTTTTTTTCCAAATTTTCAAAAAAGCATATTCAAAATTTTGAAAGCGTATCCCACTGTCAACATCTTTTTAACGCCATAAGTGTGCAGCAATAAGGCACTCAAAACTTTAAAGAACCGACACCCCCGTTTTAAAATTTTGGATTAATTAAAACATTTTCCTCAAAATTTAGGGAATTCCAGAACTAAACACGTTAAAGTGTGGTTTCTGGATATTCCTAAAAATATTTCTCCTAAAATTCCTGGCAATTGAACAACCAAGTTTTTTCAGGTTTACCTACCCAAAATCCGGAAGGCTGTCACTTATGCTTTTCTTGTTTACGGCTGGTTGCTTTTTATTTAAAAATATATTGAATTACCATTTTATATGACGTGTAAAAAGTTGTAACTTAATAAAATACGTTTCTAAATGATTTATCACATGCAAAATTACACAACAATAAATTACTTACACATAAAGAACTACTTAATAGTTTGAAAACTAGGAATTATTTCCGAAGAACGTAACGTGGAGTACTTAATAGTTTAAAAAATAATAGAGTAAAAAGGTAATGATTTTTATTTAATAGTTTTTTATTAAACTTTATTCGTGGGGCCTTTTTGTTTCAGGATTTAATAGTTTTTGACTAACCAATAAAAGACTAAATCATTAACACCTTTTAGAGAGTGCCATATGGCTGCTAATTAGTGGTAAGGATTTTTTTTCGCTCTTCCCATTGAAAATTAGTAATTTTTAGTAAAAGGTAAGGAATTATAATTTAAACCAAAAAAATAACCACAAGATAATGTGTATTACTGAATGAAGTTACTTAATATGTAATTCAGTAAGAAAAAAAAGTGTCACACAAGTACCCCAGTACCTAATGCGTAACTTAGAAAAAAAGGGTCATTTTTCACATGAACAGAGGTTTAACTACGGGCAATAGAGCATATACAAGAATAAAATTTAGGTGAGGCGGCAATTTAGCATCTACGTGTAAAAAATCAGCTCCAAACATTTACCATAGGGAAAAATTTTTGGGGGACCCCAAAAAAAAAAACAAAAAAAAAGTTAAGCAAATTAAGCTTATTAGTATGAAATTCAGGTATGTTTAGCGAAAGTTTTTAGGTTTTTAATATCAGAAAAAAATGGGTAATATTTTAGTTATGTAAAATGTTTAGATTTTTAATTGGCGAAAAAACTATTAAAGGTTTTGTTGATTTTGATGACGCCATCAACAACGGTTAACCGCGCAGTGACTTAACCCATTTAATATAAGGGAAAGAATTCATTTTTTGTAAAAAGTTTTCATAAACTATATACATTTTGGCGTCGTCAGCAAATAATTTAATGTTTGAATCAGACCCTAAAGATTCTGGCAAATTATTTATATACAAAATAAATAAAAGAGGTCCAAGCACGCTTCCTTGAGGGACGCCGCTGCTAACATATGCAAAATCAGAATAAAAATAGTTTTCCTCGTTACTTAAGCAAAATTTGTCTTTATCAATAATTACACGTGGACTTCTTAAAGATAAAAAATCTTGAAGCCAGTTAAAAAGTTCATAACCGATTCCGTAAGCTTTTAATTTGTGCAATAGTTTTGGATGACTAACTTAGTCGAAGGCTTTTGAAAAATCAATATACATAACGTCTACCAACTTTTTAGCCTCTAAAGCAGTTATCCAATCCATAAGTGTGGCTAGTAATTGCAAACCTACAGATCTTCCTGAAAGAAATCCATACTGTTCTTTTGTTATTAGATTATTTTTTCATAAATATTCTAGTATAGTATCAAATATAATATTTTCAATAGTTTTGCAACATATTGATGTTAAAGAAATACCGCTATAATTTTCTTTTAAACTAGCAATATTTTTTTTTATAAATGGGACAAATAAAAGCATCTTCCAAACTAAAGGCACTTTTCCACTTTGCATAGATTGTTCCAAGATGCGCGCTAAAGGACAGGCTAAGATATCACTAAGTTAGATAAATAATAGGAAGGAATGTCATCAGGTGTTTTGGAAAATTTTTTCGAAGACCTTTTAATTTTTTGGCAACTTCCGACACAGGAAACAAGACGTTGTATAAACCTATGTTTTCAGGGACTCGAGTTGGAAAATAGGAAATATATTGTTGTCTTTAGTAAAAACGCTACAAAATTAATCATTAAATAATTGACGTTTTTCTTGGAAATCAAGGCAAAAGCTACCATCTGACCTTCCGGATGTTCTGGGCAAATTTTGGAATTTCACTTCCAGGTTCTGTCCTGGATTTTTGGAAAATCTTAATTCCAGTTCTGGGGCCGAATTCACTAGACGCCCTAACAGCTTAGGGCCACTAGCTGGCAAGTGTCCCTAAGCAGTTTAGTGAAGTGGTGTATTTACTAGAATCCCTAATGGTAAGTGACACTAGCAGATAAGTGGGAAAACGCTAGGGAGGTGAGTACCTCCCCAAAATCGTCCCTAACTTAAATATTTAACAACAAAATAACCGTTTTGCAAAAAAATTGTTGTATATTTTGGAAAAAAACATTAAAAATAATTTACTAAAAAATCAATTTTATTAAATACAATATGGGATTTCGATAAAACTATTGTTTATCTTGAAACAATACATAATGCAAAGTAAAAAGTGCGCAACTTGTTGCGCTCCCTGTGATTTACATAAATTGCCCATTTTTTCTCGGAACAAAAAATTTAACAAATATGGGGGGAATCGTTACGCGCGCATTTTTTTACCGCGATTTTATTTATTTGGACTAAACGCAATAGTTATTCTATTTTTTTGGAAATTTTCTAAAAATTCTAGCCGCACTTTTTCCGAAAGTTTTATAGGTATTTTCTATATGCTTTGAAACAATTTTGAGCTTTTTAGTTTTATTTTATAGTTGAAGAGGCCGCTGGACCAATATTGGTGACCCTTATAAAACTTGGTCAGATTTTATAGGTTATATTCACGTTCACGTCGACAATTTTTCAGCCAAAATTAGCCCTGTTTCAGTTCAAACTAAAAATGATCATAATTTATAAAAGTTGTATCATTCAGAAGCAAAAAGCTAATTTACGGATTCTTAGAATTTTGAGATTCTTTTTTGTTAAAACTCTTAACCACAGCTTTCTTTACATAATGATGACTGATCGTCCTACCATAGATGGGAAGCCTTCCAAATTTTGGAGGATATACCCCCTTGCACCGAATTTTAAGGGGTGTCCAAAAAAATTTTGAAGTATCCCCCAAATAACCAATTTTAAATAGCATTGGGACCCACCAAGTTTTAGAAGGGGTGTCGAGGGTACCCCCAAAGTTCGAGCGACAAAATGGTTTAGGGATTTGTTTAGGGACAAAAGGGTCCGCAGTTTAGGGATTTTTTTTAAGGGGGAGGGGATAAAAATCCCCAACCCCCTTTCTGCCCACCTACGGGAGTACCCCCAAATTTCAGGGGGGTGTTGGAAGTTTTAAAATTTCGGGAGTTACCAACCCTTCCCGTTCCCACTTGAGCCACTTTAAAGCTGAGCTACTTCAAATTTTAAGGCAAGAGGGGCATTCCCAAAGCTTTTGAAATTTTTAATGATGGGTACAGCAGGATTTTAAACAAAACATTAATTAATATCCCACTTGTCCGGTGATAAAAATATTAAATACCCTGAAAATCTGGGGGAAGTTCTCGAATGTGTACTTTTTTAATTTTTGTTAAAGTTAAAAAGCCTCCAACCCTGTTATGGTCACTTGAGGTGAATTAAAGCACACTGGAGTCGTAATAATAAACATCATCAAATTTAATTAAAAACTACTTATTAAGTTTTATATCGAGATCAGCATTAGTTTTTTTTAAATCCAACGATTATCACCTCAAAATTAGATAAATTATTTAACCATATTTTTTTATTCAAAAAAAAATTACAAATCAGAATTTTAAATTTGTTTTAAGTTGATAAATTTATACGACAGTACCTATTAGTAATTTCTAGTTATAAATCCTACCTATTAGTTATTTCTAGTTATAAACCTTAGCTATATCAACATTTTGAAAATAAAACATTAATGTTTTAGCTATATTATTTTATTCAAAATGTTAAAAATCTAAAAATTTATGAAAAATTTCAAAAACACCTATTTATAAACTAATAAATAGCAAACAGGGTTGTATAAGTCTTTAAAAGTGTTTTTTTTTGGCATTAAAATCGACGGTTTTGCGTGCTACCGATTTCCTGTTTGCTGTCCATTACTAGAGTAATCCATGATACAAAATTTTTAATACGTATTGGCCAGAAGTGTTTGTATTGATTATTTAGGAAATATAATGATTTTAAAAAAAATTTTAATTTTCCCTGTTAGCTTTGCTAGTGGGCTTTTTATTTATTAAAGTTTTGTTGTATTTGTATCCTTCAAATCTGAAAAATCGGTTTTAAAAATAATTGCCTAAGTTTTTATTTTTTTTTGCGAAACAGATTAGGGTAGCTTTAAGTGACACTAATATTAGGGAAGTCTAGTAAATGAAGTTTCTCACCTTCCCTTAATGTTGCCCTAATCCTAGTGGCACTAAGAGGTTAGTAACGCTTGTTTATAAGTGCGTCTAGTAAATTTGGCTCCTGGTTCCGCTTCTGGTGTTCCAAGGGTTCAGTAGTCGCCGGTCATTACTACTAATTAGACTTATCAACATTAAATTCGGTATATGAATATAATTGATGATGGGCTATCGATTGGTGATAATATTTTTGCTGTGGCGTGAAGCGCCGCCACATATCTATTTTACTGCTGCATGGAAAAATCAGCTACAACTTTAGATTGAATAGACTAATAGACATGAAATTTTGTATACTGATTTAATGGATGAGGCGCTATTAATTATTCATAATAATTTTAATGCGGCGCAAAGCGCAGCGGCGTGAAGTGCCGCCATATGAAAAAAACAGGAATAACTTTTGACTAAAAAGACTTATCAACCTGAAATTTTGTGTATATGTATGTAATTGATAAAGGGCTATCGATTGGTGTTATTATTTTTTCTGTGGCATGAAGCGGCACCAAATACCTAATGCGCCGCCACGTGAAAAAATCAGCTGTAACTTTGGAATAAATAAACTAATTTACGTAAAATTTGATATACATATGTAATCAATGATGGGCTATTAACTGGTGACATTTAATTTTGATGCGGCGCAAAACGATTTGGCATAAAACGCGGACGCGTGAAAAAAAACATAAATAACTTTTAACTAAATAGACTTATTAACATTAACTTTGGTATATATTTATGTATTCAATAATGGGCTATCGATTGATGATATTAATTTTATTGTGGCGTAAAGCACCGCTGCAAAGTGCGCCGCTGAGTCAATAAAATTATTTATAACTTTAGATTAAATACACGATACACTTTAGATTAAATACACAATAAACATGAAATTTGGTAGATTTTGTAATGATAGATGATCGCCACGTATCTAATGCGCCGCAGCGTGAAAAAAGCAGCTATAAATTTTATACTTGACGCGACAAAAAACCAATATCACCAATCAATAGACCATCATCATTTACAGATTTCTAGCAAATGTCAAGTTAATTAGACTATTTAGTCTAAAGTGATAGCTGATTCTTCCATGTGACGGCGCATAAGATATGTGGGAGTGCTTCACGCCATAGCAAAAATATTTTTATCAATCGATAGCCCATCAGCGATTACATGTATATATCAAATTTCATGTTGTTAAGTATATGTAGTCAAAAGTTATTCCTGTTTTTTTCACACAGCAGCGGTTCACGCTGCAGCTCTTTGCGCCGCATCAAAATTAAATATTACCAATCGATAGCCCATCATTGCTTACATATGTCTATTGAATTTCATGTTGATTAATCAATTTATTCTAAAATTACAGCTGATTTTTTCACATGGCGAGGCATTAGGTATGTAGCGGCGCTTTATGTCACAGCAAAAATAATATCACCAATCGATAGGCTATCACCGATATATGTATACCAATTTTCATGCATATAGGTCTATTTAGACTGTAATTATTTGTTTTTTTCAAGTTGCGGTGCCTCACGCCGCGTGGCTTTGCGCCACATTTAAATTAATATAACCAATCAATAGCGAATCATTTTCATATGTCTATCAAATTTTGTGTTAATTAATCTATTTATTCAAAAGTTACAGCTGATTATTTCACAAGATAGCGCATAAGGTATGTGGCGGCGCTTCATGCCACAGCAAAAATAATATTACAAATCGATAACCCATCATCGATTACATATATATATACCAAAATTTATGCCTATATGTATATTTAGTCTGTCAATATTCCTGGTTTTTTTTCCATCGATTACATATATATATATACCAAAATTTATGCCTATATGTATATTTATTCTGTCGTTATTCCTGCCACAGCGCTTTGCGTCACATCAAAATTATTATTACCAATTGATAGCGTATAGTTTGGTAGCATATAGTTTGAGGGGAAGGTTTCTGTTTGATTCTGTTAACTGATTAAATAACTTCATGCGCGTTTTTTATGCAGTTTCAAAGCTTATTCAATGCTTTTAGAAGTTCATACATCATGGACGCCAAATAAGTAGAGTGAGATTTTGCAAATTCATTTTGGCAATCACTAATTTTCAGTGCTTGAAGTTTTCAGCGCGCAAAAAATCTTATTCACACCACCAGATTGCTTGGTGTTTGGTAATTTTTTTGCGATATTTGATTTTAACAAGTTTTTAGGGTAATTTTAAGCGCCAAATTCGAATTTTGGGTTGAAAATTTAAAATTAATAATATTTAACATGATGAGCACGTTTCAATAATTTAAAAAAAAGTTTTTTTCTCTTAAACTTAATTTAAAATGAAATATAAGGGTATTTTTAGACACCAAATTTAAATTTTAGGTGAAGAATTGAAAATTATTAATGTGCAACCAGATAAGCATATCTCAGTATCAGTAATGATTAAAAATTTTTTTCAAGCTTAGTCTAAATTTTATTATAATGTTATTATTAGGTAAAAAATTTTAATTTTGGAGTCCAAAATTAAAAATTATTAATATTTAATGAGATGAGCGTGTCTCAATAATGGTAAAAATATTTTGTTAAACTTAGTTGAATGCAATTTAAGGGTAATTTTGGATTAAAAATTAAAAATATATTAGTATTTAACCAGATAAACATATCTCAGTAATGGGTAAAGTGTTTTTAGGCGCTGATATTTAATTTTGGGTTGGAATTGAAAAATATAGATATTTAATTAAATGGGCATGTCTCAGTATAAATAAAAATTTTTTTTTAACCTTAGTTTAAAATGTAATTTAAGGATATTTTTGGTTCCAGATCAAATTTTGGTTCGGAAATTAAAAATTAATAATATTTAACAAAATGAAAATGTCTCTGGAGTGGTAAAAACTAAGTTTCTCAAATTTAGCTGAAAATAAAATTTATGAGTTTTTTGCGGTCGATCCTGAACTATATGCAAATTTTATTTAAAACAATTATAACTTGTTTGAATAAAATCTATATGACATGAAATTTAGAACATAGATAGAAGTTATAACAGAAAATCGACTGGTAGCAATGTTTTTTGATTTGACATTTCTGCAATCGCGGTAATGTGGTAAGTTTTTACTTTTGATTTAAATATATTACAAGACAAATTTATCCGGCCACTGATTACCGGACAAGACTTTATTAAGCTTAAATTTCACTTTAAGTTGGATTAAACCTTCAGCATACGGCTGTTAACTATTGAAACTATTTAACTGAAATTGAATTTTGACAACATCAGATTTTTTTAATAGAAACAAAAATTCCAACAGATTTTAATAAAAAAAGTAGCTCTTGTCAATTTTAAAACAAGGATTGAATTTTTACTTGACCCTTCTTAGTTTTTTATCAAAAACTAAACTTAAAACTCATATTATTGCACAATCAAATAGATTTTTAATGGCCTTAAAGTTATTTTTAAAACTTACAAGATTAATAAAGTTGTTTGCTATTTTCAAAATTATAATGATAAAATGGAGGGTGTTCAAACTTTTTGTTTTTAATGTGATTTTGTTGTTTTTTTATTTATATCTTTGTAAGAAATTGTTGGTTTGTTAAAGTTCTTAAAAATGCTGTATTAGATTATTTTTAATGTAAAAATGATAAAACTATACATAGTGTACTGTTTTTTTGTCCCAACAGTAGTTTTTGGGTGTTAAATGTACGGCCAAACTCAGGATTAAGTTTGCCCAACATTTTTGCTTACACTACACGTATTTTTTTTGAAAATCGCGGGTTTTTTTGTACAGGAAACACTTTTTTTGTACAGGAAACGCGGTTTTTTTTAGCAGCTTTTTAAAACTGTGTCCGGAAAAAATACATTCTGCATAATATCTTCGGAAAGAATCTCTTCTGCAATAATAACTTTTGCAAAAATACATTCCAGTAAAATATCTTCGGAAAAAATAACTTCTCGCCGTGCGTCGCAGAAGATATTATGCTGGAAGGTATTCTTTCCGCCCTTCTAACGCTGAACGTTGGATGAATAAACCGACGAGTGAAGCGCGCAGCGGAATGGAAATAAACAATTTTATAATTTAAAACATTACGTACAACCTGTAAATAATAAAAATATTAACATTTTTTTAAAGAAGCATTATTTAATAATGTATCATAATACAATTTAGCTTTTTTTTAGGTTTTGCTTAGGCTTAGGAAAATAAATTTAATTAAAACAAAGTTTTGAATAATTTTTAAAGCATTTAAAACTAACTAAAAATGTTTTATACTGAGTTTTCAAAACCATAAAGTTTAGCACAGCGGAATAAAAATAAACAAATCGTATTATTTAAAACATTACAAACCATTGATAACAAAAATTAGATTTTTTTAATAAAACATTATTAAAAAATGCATTACAATACAATTTCGCTCGATTTCAAGGTTTTGCTTAGGCTCAGGAAAAAATAAATTTAATTAAAACTAAGTGTTAATTTGCTTTTAAAGCCTTTTACACTAGTATGATTTGATTTTATACTTTAATTTTTAGAAGCATTAAGTTTTTAATTTGTCCATAAGCAAGTAATTTTAAGTTTAGAATTAAACAAACCAGTGTACTTTTCATTTAGTTTAATAAATTTACCAGTGTATTAATGTATAATTAAAGCGTAGTGTAGTAATTTAGCACAATTTAACATCAATCAAACAGTTTTTGGTTTATAAATTCGCATAGTTCGCAATGTTTCAAATTATAAGATTGCTTTCTTTTAATTTCGCTGCGCGTCTCACTCGTCGGTTTATTTCTTGAAGGGAGGAAAGAATACCTTCCAGCATAATATCTTCCGCGACGCACGGCGAGAAGTTATTTTTTTCAAAGATATTTTACTGGAATGTATTTTTGCAAAAGTTATTCTTGCAGAAGAGATTCTTTCCGAAGATATTATGCTGAATGTATTTTTTCCTAGCGCCTTTTAAAACATAATTTGTAACTTAATATTTTACGCCCATTCAGCAGTCTCCTACAAAATTATCAAAAAAACGCCATTTTTGGGGGGTCATATCTCCTGAACCACTGGAGATATTTTAATGAAAAAAAAATTGTGAGCTATTGGGATCAGAGGTAAGGTTTTCACAAAAAATCAATAAAATCGCAGAAAAAAAGTTTGACTCAGTATTGCACCTTTAATCAAGAAGGCACCAAGTTGTTTTCCGATGAATCGCGTCTGCAATGGTTATGAGGAGTGCGCGGTTCCTCCGGATGAAGGAAACGCCACGTATTGCAACAAGATTTGCTCAAAAAATGGATGGCAAATGTGTCCAGATAATAAGAAATGCATACATAAACGAATGCTGTGTGATCATCATGCTGATTGTTCAGATGCCTCAGACGAAAAAAATTGTAACTTTAAAATATCTCAAAAATCGTGTTAAATTCCTTCTAAAGTTTAAAAACAGATCTTCGGTAGAAATTGACCTGTGAACAGTATTCTCTTAGTATTTGTAGTGTGGAAATCTCTAATAGGATTTTGGTACACGTTACGTACATGTGTTACAATTGCATTTCGTATTGGCAGCAATTGGTCGCAGATATGATGTTGTTGATGAAAAAAAGAAAAGAAAAATGAAATGATAAAAACAGTAGAATTAAACTATGCATAGACTATGCTTAGTATAATATTAATTCAGTTATCTGATCATTAAATAAATAAATAATAATAAAATTAAAAAAAAACAGTCTATGGAAAAGTTCTACATGTATACATGGATATCTACTTTAATGAATTGTAAGTTAAAATATTCTTGATGCTTAATCATCCTCATAAACGAAATGTTTGTAAAAAATTAATATTTTTGCCACTAAAGTTTAGTAATTACGTAAATTTGCAAAATTGTAAAATATTGGTTGTAAAACTTAAAAATTTTTAAAAATTAAGTTGATTTTTGAAAAGCTTATATTTTTTAACTAAAAATAGCTATTTTCAGCATTATTAACAGAATATTTGGCTTGAAATGATCACTAAATTATCACAATTGCACAATTTTATATATTAGCTCCTAAAATTTTAGTCATTCAAATGGTTGATATACTTAATTTGATTTACTTATAAATAGATAATTTTAGCATTATTAACAGAATATATGGCTTGAAATCCATGACAAATTTCCACTTCTGCAATTGTTTATTTTTGCTTCTAAAATTTTAGCCATTTAAATGATTGCTTCTCAAAAAAAGGGTACTTTTTTCTTATTTTTTTACAGTTGAAAGGATTACATATGGGTTAAATAATAGCAAAAGGGCAGCGCGGTCTGGATATTTAGAAATGGTAATTTAGTTGATTTTTAAAACCAAAAAAATTTTCAAAAATTCATATTTTTTGAATTATTGTAAAATTTTATGTTCAAAAATTAAAAATTTAGCAAAATAATGTTGATTTTTAAAAAATCAACTATTTTACATAGGTAAGAACTAAATTCAACCAAAACTAAATTACCATGGGTTTTTATTATCATTCAAAAAAATCAATTTTTTTCCAACAAAAATTCTTAAAAAAGTCGAGGGCACCAACTTCAAGGGGGTACCACAGGCACACGGGTTGATCAAATGGTCTCATTGTCATTCACAATCTAAATATCACTCATTGTCATTCACAACATCTAAATATCACATATATTAATTTGAACGAAATCTAAGATTATCGATTTGACAGCTGGGAATAGCGATTTTTGATTCGGCCAGATCCGGAGCTAACGGGCCAGAAGAGCCAAGGGACGTTTGAGCTGGGTACTAAAGAGCCGGAAAAAAAGGGACCTAAGAGCCAAGCAGCGGGAACGAAAGGGACAAAAGAGCCAAGTGGGAGATAATCACGAAAAACACCAGAGAGCCAAGGGTACAAAGAGCCACGTTTAGGAGACTGATTTTTTGAGACTAAAGAACCACAAAAAAAGGACCTTAGAGCCTTTAAATGCGTTTCGTTTTTTAATTACGTTATATGGCGTAACACTGTAAAGAAACACATAAGGAGGGACTTTAGAGCCATATTTTATTTTTTAAATTATTTTTAGCAAGTTTTTTTTTACATTACTTGGGACTTTAGAGCCCACTATCTATCTATCACGTTTTTTTAAATGCCTTCAATGTTTATGCGTTATTTTTGTTATTACCTTTTACGAATAATTTATTAATTTATATATTTTCTTTATTAGCTTTTCATACACGTAAAAATGCGAATTTCTCAGTTATTTTTAACAATTTTGAATAAATAATACAGGTTTTATTCTAAACCCATAAAATTTCATTTTTTTTAATACAAAAATTGTAAACTATTTTTTTAATGCTTTATGTCGGGCTATTGTTAAAATCATGTGTTTTGAAACTCAAAAACAAGTTTATCTATTTTATTCAATGTCACGTTCACACAATAATTTTATTCCCAAACAACAATTTATTTGATTTAAAAAACTGGAAAAAATTCACATCGGTCCCAATGTGAATTGTTTCACAAAGTCCCAATTGGTTGGTAGCTTAATTATCTGAATGATTTTAAAATATTTATATCTAAAATTAAGCTTTGGGGAATACAAAAAGTTAGTGTTTAAAGGTGCGGTGCGCAGTCAAACTTTTTTGTTTACTTGCATGCAAAAATACTGTTTCGTTCAAATAAATTTGGCTTTTTATACACATTTCTCTAAAAAGCAGAAAAAAATTTTAAGAGGGAGATTTTGGCACTAAAAAATAAAATAATTAACAATAAAATTAAAAGAAAAAATGTGCATAATTTTAAGTCAATTGTGATGAAAACAATTAAACAAAACAAAACAAAGAAAACAAACAATGCGGCGCGGAGTCAAACTTTTTTGTTTCTTAAGTTACTCAATTTTGTCTCCATGTTGCCTCGGGTTCAAAATTTCCAAGTCTTTTTGTAGTATCAATACCCTACAATTTTTGGTTTTATGCATTTTTCTGTTATAATTTTATCTGAAAATGAATTCCGAATTAATTAAAGAATAATTATTAAACATATTTTTTAAACATTTTAAAAAATCTGTTTTTTTTTGTTAAAAAAAATGGGAACACCAAGCTCGTAATAAATATTTATTAAATATTTATTATATATAAAATATTATAGGTTCTTACCTAAAAAACCGAAGTTTCATTTTAGGTGACCAGAATCAAATTTTTGTTAGCAGACAATTTGCAATTTAAAGCAAAGTTTTGGATATGCAATATAAATGTTTTGGACGGTCGCAAAATCGTTTTTTTTAGAGTTTTGATTTAATAAATTGATGTGTTCTCATGAAATGTTTATTATAAATATGTTTTTATCCACCGATAAAAATTTTATTGAACAAACAAAATAAATGTCTTCGACAACCGCATAGTTGTTACTTTTAACAATTTTGTTTAAACAAAATAGAAGTGCTGTTACGAGAAGCCGATTTTAAAATACTGTCGTATGTATCCCTGGTATTACTGATTTACCAAATGTTACCATAAATTTTTGTAATTTTTGGTCTGTTTCGAATATTAAGAAAATTTTATCGGCTATTTTGTGTTGTATAAGTCCTTACGAACGCGCCTAATATAATTGTTTTCACTGAAAACATTTTTTTAAAATTTTTTTGGTATAGTGATTTGTAAATTAAATAAATTTAACTTTAACTCGAGATAATTTAACTCGAGAAGACGAAATTAAGAAATATAAATCTCAAACTTCTCCTAGTCTCTTCTTTGGTCAAAGTTTAAAATGTAAAATAGCCCATTTTGTCCATCGGTCCTCAAAAAATACCTTGAGGAATATACGAAGACAGAGAGAAATTTGATTAATTAGAATTAAGTTTGTTAATTCAGAGGCATGAAAAAGAATACTTATCACAAATAATTACTAACATATTTCAAGGTTAAAATTTTCAAATTTTTTATAAAAGTAGTCTACTAACGGTTTTTTTACTTTTTGGCTCTTTGGTCCCTCTTACTCTGTCGATTACACATTTAAAGGTTATTTGTGAACAGGTACGCTCTCATTTGGCTCTTGGGTTCCTATCTGCCTTCCTTTCGGGCTCTTAATACCCCTATTCTGGCTCTTTAGTACCCAGCTTTAAGGTCCCGCCATTTTTTTCCCTCATCTCTTTGCTTTTCTCCATTGGCTCTAAGGTGACCTTTTTGTGGCTCTTTGGTCCCAAAAAATGCGGCTCTTAGGTCCCTTTTTTCCGGCTCTCTAGTACCCATGGCTCTTCCGTCTCCAAATCGTACAGAAGGGCCTCCAAGAGAATTTTGTAAAATGATATTATTAAAAAGTGAGGCGAAAAAAACCGGTCATTAAAAAATACCCAAAAATTTCTTACGAAAAACAATTTTTGAACAACAAAATATGAAAAGTTAATTGGTTCGCAACTTTTTGCTGTTTACACGATGTTTTTTTCTCTAGAAATAAACATTGACTTTGACTTTATACATACTGAATACAACATGTAGTAAACTGATTAATAATTCATGAATCCATTAATAAAACGTACACGTCTTTTCTCAATTTAACTCCTACATTTTACCGTTAAAAATTAAAAAAAAAACAAGTTTAATATTAAATTAAAAAAATATTTTGGAGCGGTGCAATGAGGAAGTAAATTTAGATGGAAAAAAAAACATTTTATTAATAAATTCTTTAATTATTATTCAGTTTATTCTATGAGGCATTATTCTAGGCGTATTATAATTACCAATTATTGTTTTGTGTTCAAAAATTGTATCTCGTAAGCAATTTTTAAGTATTTTTTGGCGTCCGTTTTTATCTCGCCTCCTTTTACATGCAAAATCCTCTTTGGTACATTTGAATTTCCGTCGTTATTCTTCAAACAACCCAGTTGTGCAAAGCGGCACAACTGGGTTTCGCAATTGGTTCCTCGTGTAAAAAAGGCATTATCGTATGATCTAAATTAAGCATCTGCACAGGCCAGACGCCAGTTTTCTATAGTACACATATGTCCACCAAAGGCTAACGTTTCAGGGACCTGTTTCATAAAAACGATTGGGATTTTTTTATTTTACAAATCTTCACCCTTTTTTCTAAAATACATGATTAATGATTTATCGACTTTTAAAGTAAGGCAGAGTATCTCCGCTCAGTTTAGAATGTGCTCGACGCCGATTGGTCCGCTCTCACAAAATCAATAAACCGTTTGGTATATTCTTTGTCATGTATTTTACAAAAAGTGGCGAAGATATGTAAAATCTGAGAATTTGTCTTAAAGAAACCAGCCCCAGAAGGGAAATCGCCTCCTTTCCTGCTTTATTTTCAAAGGATTTTTTAAGGCTAGTAATGTTCTCCGAAAAGAAAAATATAGGGTAACTGACTTAATTTCGGCACCTTTTTTTATTTTTTTGAATAAGTTTTTTCTGGCTTTTTCAATCAAGCTAAAATTTGGCCTAAAAATCAAACAATAGCTATATTTGTTATTCCAGTGCGAAATTTGAATATTTCTGTTACACTTAAAAATCAGTGAAGGTTTAAGCTTTTTTTTAAAGTGGCCGAAGTTAAGGCGCGTGCCATTTATTTCGGCCACTTACAACAAACTGGCCATAACTAATGCTTAAACGAAGAATAAAAATTTTTAAAGGTTGCAAATTTACCCTTAGGTATTGTTCTTGCTACATATAACTTAATTTTCCCCGTTTGCGAACTTTAATAGTTATTAGCAAGACTTTAAATAATTATGTCAAAACCTTAAAAAACAAGTTTTAATAATTTGTATTTTTTTGTTCAATTTTTATTTTTGGCTTAAAAAACGTCAAAACAAAGTCAAACGAGCAAAAAAAATTCTTTATAAATACGTTAGTACAATGATATTTAAAAAGAGCAAAAAACGGCAGGTTCTTTCACCTAAATTTTCAGGTGGCTGAAATTAACGGAATCTGAAAATGCGCAGTTAGTTAAACGCATTGCAAGATGATTTTGAAGAAAATATCAAAACATGAAAATTAACAACTTTGAACCTTAAATAGGAGATATTTTAAGGTTATATATTGCTTCGTTCTAAATTTGATGCAGTTTAAACACAAAGCAAAAATTAGGAAAATCACAAAAAATTCACTTTTTGTATGAAAATGTTAATAATGTAGAATAACAAAAATAAAAAACTTTTGCAAAAACACTTTAACATTAGTCCAGTTACTTTTGTGCTAGTTCTTTTATGTTTTAAAAATAAGCCAATTTTCTAACACCCTAAATTGGTGGCCGAAATTAAGGCGTGGCCGAAATTAAGTCAGTTACCCTACCGGTTCCATTTTGTAAAATGTCAAAATATAACTTTTTATAGAATAACTTTATTAATTTACGCACAATATTTTTAACAGTCCAGTACTCGCCACTAAAAGAAAAAAAATAAAATTTACTATGAATTGTCACGTTTACTTTTTTTCATAAAAAATTTAAATGAAAAAAATATGTAAAAAACAAAATTAAAGATGGTGCAGTCCTTTTTATGTTCAAATTGGCGATTGATTAGTCATTTTTCACTAATATTGGCGTTGGTATTGGCGTTTGCCATTCCCCTTAGTTTTGTTAATACTTATAACAAGTCAACTTAATATAAAAAAATTTCTTGTGTCCCCAGTTTTGGAAAGATATTTTATTTTTTCATGATCAGTTAAAAATATGCCGATATTGCCGTTAAAAAATAAAAAAAAAAACAGTTCATTAAAAAACCCCTAATTTTTATTATTAGAAACCGAAGTTTATACATCAAAATTTACATTAAATTGCATAGCACACAATTGAATTATTTTAAAAGCTTTAATCCCAAAATCACAAAAAATAACGTTTAAAAAATCAATTGCTACCGAATTTATACAAACCCGTGAAAAACGGAGTTGTGTTATAAAAGTCACCCTATTAAATCAGTAAAAAAGTTGGTTTTTCAATAAAACTTAAAGGACGCAAAACAGAAAGTAGTATATTTTAAAAGCCAGCACACCAAATTTTGTAAAAGAATATCATGGTTTTGGTTCTAAACAACATTTGAAAAACTTAAAACTTGGAGTAAGTGGCATGTTTTAAAAGTTAAAACAAAATCGGTAAAAAAATAACGTAAGTTTCATTTTTAATCACAATATGAGGACTGCACCTTTAAATAAACAACAAACTACACCATAAAATTAAACATAAATCTATTAGTAGTACATATATTTTGAGAGTTGGTTATTACTTTTTGTTTTAAAAATTTTGTAAATAAAAAAATGACAAAAGAATTTTGGACAATTGACGACATTCCCTTCAAAAAACAAGAAAGAATTGTATATAAAATTGGTTTGATACGGAGAACTTTTGTACAAAATAAAATTCACTGCGACTGAGAAACATTAAAAACGCACAACAGTACTTATTTTATTACAATCGCGGGATATAAAAAGTTTAAAACTAATAAAACTAGTAAAAATAGATTAGTAAAGAACTTTTAGCATGAGTAACTTTCGCCTATTTTTGAAGTAGACATTTTATATAGAATGTCTATTTATGTCAAATATTAAAATAAATGCGGTCGTGGCCACACTCAGACTAATCTTAATTTATTCGTGTTAACAAAAAACACTAAAATTTGTGTTTTTTTTTAATTATTTTAATTATTTATTTCTTATGCTTTTTTAACAAATTGCTGTATTTTTTTCGAGTTATTTTAAAACCTAGCATAATTTTATAGTTTTACAAAAATAAGTTTCAATTAATGCCACACTTTCTTCGAATGATATATTGTACTTGTGCTTGCTTGCTATCCAGTAGATTTTGGACAGAGTCAATTTTGTTTAGCTATACTTGCGCTGTTCTTTCTCTTAAATACTACGCAATGTAATGTATATATAAAAACTGGTAATTATATTATGAAAAATAACGACGGAAATTCAAATTTACAGAAAGGTCTCGAAAATGATTTTGCATGTAAAAGGAGGCGGGATAAAAGCGAGCTCAAAAATACTTTAAACTGTCTTACGAGATGCAATTTTTGAACAAAAACATAAAATGGTAATTATAGTACACTATAGAATAATGCCCCATAGAATGAACTAAATAATAGTAAAAGAATTTACTAATATTAAACGTAGATCCCCCTTTTAAATTTACTTCTTCATTATACCGCTCAAAAATATTTTTTAATTTAAAATTTAACATTTGTTTGTTTTTTTTTAATTTTTAACGAAAAAACTTAGGAGTTAAATCAGGAGGAGACGTATACGTTTTGTTAATGGATTCATGAATTATTATTCAGTTTATAAAAATCAGTTTATAAAATACCCTTTTCAAAATTTTTTGTTCAAAAATTTCTTTTCGTAAAATATTTTTTGGGTATTCTTTAATAACCGACTTTATTCGCCTCCTTTTTACTAATATAATTTTACAAAATTTACTTCGAGACCTTTCTGTAGATTTTGATTTTTGTCGTAATTTTTCATAATAATCCAAAAATATATAAATCGTTCACGTCATGGATTTTAAGGATTCTCAAAATGTCATATAGTATTCGTGATCACGTCATATATGTTTTGCTCTGTGGGAATGGTTGTGGGAGGAGCTAATAGAATCACTTTTAGCCAATTAGTGCTAAATTAATCTTCAATGGATGAAAGATCTCCTTTTTTATAAGCACTAATTGGCTAAAAGTGATTCTATAACGTTATAACTCTGTAAAGAATATTAACACTGAACAATTTTCGTTTAAATGGGAGGGTTTTGACTATCGTGTTAAAAAAAGTTTGCATTTGGAAGTAATTGCAGCCTATTGTCAAAGGTAAGACGTTTTAAAACTTAAGTTTAAGGTTAACATTAAAATACCTATTTTTAAACTTTAAACATCTGTTTTGAAACCATTTTAGGTCTTTTTTAATATTTTTTTTTATTTTTTAACAAAGTAGAGGTAATAAATTCGTTTTGTTAAGAAATAGATTTTTAATACCGTCCCAAAATTTTATTTGAAAGGATTATAAAACTTCTATATATTAATTGATTTCTGTTAACACGCACGGTTTTTTTATATTTTATTTCAGAAGAGTTAACCATGCAGTCTCCGTCCATAATAACAGTGTCTATATTTGCGTTAAAATCCGTTTTGCGCTTTATATTTTTTCTTTAGGAGCTTTTATGTGCATATTACAAAATAAACAACAAATAACTATAAACATCACGTGAGGATTTTAAAGACCTTCAAAATGTCATATAGTGTTGGTGATCACGTCATAAATATGATTTTCTCTGTGGGAATGGTTGTGGGAGGAGCTAATAGAATCAATTTTAGCCAATTAGTGCTTGGGAAAAAATTAATCTCCAACGAATGAAATATCAAAACCATGCACTAATTGGCGAGAAAAATTAGTGCTTCCAATGGATGCTTTTTTCTAAGCACTAATTGGCTAAAAGTGATTCTATAACGTTATAACTCTGTAAAGATTATTAACACTGAACAATTTTCATTTAAATGGGAGGGTTTAGACTATCCTGATACCAAATTTAAAAAGATACGCTTAAAATATGTTTTTATAGTTTAGTGTTATCCAATAGTTTGCCCATACCATATCAGAAAATAAAAATTAAAAATGAAAAAACACAAGAAAATAAAACTTGGAGTTTTTTGGACTATTAAAAAGTGAAAAAATGTTAGTATACCCCAAATTGAACATTATCCGAAATTTTTTTCTTCTACATAAAAATATTTTAGGCAATATTAATAGCATTTTTTTCGAATTCCCCTGAAAAGTGCCACGCATAGAGATATTACGTCTATTTACATTATATATTTCTCTATATGCACTTAAAAGCCGCAGCAGATAAACGCAGAAATGTGTCGTTGTATGTACCTGAAATAAAAATGATACATCAGTTTCGTAGAGAAAATAGTTGTATATATTACTTTTAAAATGCACTAAAACTAAAACCCGGGATTATTAAGTTGTTTATTAAATAAAAAATGGGTATCATAAAAATCAATTTAACGATCGTTGAAATATATTTGATTTTCTAAAATGTTACAAAATAATAAATGGTTTCACAGGTTAAGAGATTTAGCATTTAGTTAAGAGATAACCAATTTTAGCAAGTTAAACCAAAATTCGAAAATAATAAGCTAAAAATTGACCTATAGGCAAATAAAATCTTAGCTGTCCTCGATAATTGCTGTATTGAGTCAACTATTTAACAACAAAACCGTTCACAATTTTTAACGAAAGAGGTTCAAATAAAGATCAAAACCCATATTTTAAAAATTATTTATCAAAATATTCAATTTGAAACCCAAATACAAATTTTTAGAGAGCTAAAGTTGGTTAATTTTTGTATATTTTGTAAAAAAATTGAATTAAAAAAATTTTGCGCTCTTATTTGTTTTTTTTTTAAAACGACATAACCGCACAATTTTAATTGATCCTCTCATGTCTGTATATTAATTTTCGGCATCAACCGGATATAATTCAACCATAATTTTTTGATAAACTGACCATTTTTTAATTTAACAGTTTGTTAAGAAACTTATAAAACCTTTGCTATGACATACTAATTTATTTTTGTGTACAGACTGTTATGTGTTTAACCTATGGCCACGTTTATTGCAATCGAACATCGCAAAGTGATTGCTATTCTATGTGCCTGCTTTTACTTTTTTGTCATTCTAAGATTTTAGCGTTAAGATTCTAGCGTTAAGATTTTAGCATTAAGATTTTAGCGTTAAGATTTTAGCGTTGAATTGACACTGCAAAGAATACATAATCCTAGAAAATGTACGGTTTTACAGTAAAAGCACCTTTTACCTGCTTTCTACACCTCCCATGGTGTTTTATCTCATTAATTCTAAACCTGCTCTCCATTTTTCTTTTATAGTTTCAATTTTACAAACTATAAGCTGCACCCCCTAAACATTATTTAATAATTATTCTTCCCCAATCTCTTATAAATTCTCCTCCCGCATAATTTTGCTTTTATAAGTTCTCCCTTTCTCCTTCGCCCCCCGCCCCCCCCACACCCGCCATCATTCCTTTTCTCCTAAAGTGTTTATGTTACGTTTTTACTATTTTCAACCCACTAGTCCACTCCCACCTACATTACCCTTCTACCTTATTCCCATAACCTGCTTTCTACTCCTTCCATGGTGTTTCATTCCATCCGCCCCCAAACCCGCCCCTCACACCCACCATGGTTTTCCATTTCATCAACCCTTTTAACCTCCTTCCTATCCCCCCCCAGATCTCTTCCCTTCACACACAAAAACACACTATATATAAATTATATAATATTATATATATCTCTCTCTCTCCTCACCCCCTCCTTCCTCCCCCTCCCATCTTGTTATACCTAACCATCCCCTACCCACCTTCCCTCCCCTTCCTTCTTTTTTTCCACCCCCCAACCAACTCCCCCCCCCCCCCTCTGTTTTTCTCTCCCCCCCTCCACTACACTACATAAAAAATATTATTCTCTACTAACACAACCAACAAAACTACCTCAACTCATAAACCATACTATAAACTTCACTACTAATTGAATACATAATCCTAGAAAATGTACGTTTTACAGTAAACTTTGCCCAAAAAATTAACCTCTTGTTTTTCTTCTTTGCTTTCTTTTTTTTTTTAAATTTTTTCCTTTTTTAAAAAATTTTATTTTTCTTATTAATTACTTATAATATCATTTGAAGCAACAAAAAACAAACCCCCCCAAGAAAACTTGGCAAATGCGGTATTCATCCTTTTTTGCAAATAATCGCTTTTATCATCTAATAGCAACAATTTCTAACACAGTGTAGGTATTTCTTAGTTTTACAAATTATTATTAGAATTTTTGACGCACTTCTACATGAAAAATTGTTGCTTAAATAAACAGATATTTAAATGCATGGGAAGTCGTTGCGCTAGAAAACGAGTAATAAATGCATAGCAGTCGAGTGCACTAGATAGAACAGTCGTATGTCTTATTTTTCAATAAACTTTCGTCAAAATTTAGATGTTGGTTTACTTTACAGCCGGGCATTTTCTTAGGTTAATGCGCATAAACGCTTACATTTTAAAAACAAAAACATACATTTTTATTTAACTTACATAATTTTCTTATGGCGTGTAATGGAACGTAAGAAATTAAACCAAATATTTTTGTAAGGCTTGTCGCAATATTGTATAAATCTTTATTCTAATAACTCTTGCTAATTAGTTAAAATAAACTATGTCAAGATTGTGTTAAACGGTTGTTTTAATTATACGTGAATTATTTCACAGTGTAGATTTTTTTATCATTTAAAAAATGCTACTATAAATTGTATAATAATCTACAGATACTAACAATACAATACTACTAACAATACTACTAACAACACAGATACATGTGAAATACTAACATGATACTGTGTAATACTGTAGATTAGATGCTATAGATTATCCTACAGGTTAACAACGAATTTGAAAACAAAACAAACTGTGAACGTAAAACTTTTGGTAAAACATTTAAATTTTGACATTTAATAAATATATTAAACGGAATAAAACATCTTATATTTATAGGAACTATATTTATATAGTATATTTTCGGAAGTTTAAATAAAGACTTTTTTACTTTAATTATGACTTGCTTTAATTTTTTCTAAGAGTGTTATATTTTTACGCATGATTTTTTCCATTATAAAAATGTTAATACCAAAAATATATAAAATACTGAAAAATGTGCAACTCCTATATAAAAAATTAAGTCAAAGTAGGCCATTATAATGAGCCTCCCCGTTTAAATGGCACCCTCCATAATAATGGCATAGTAGCCATTTAAATTCGTGCGAATTAAAATGGAGAGGAAGCCATTATAATAGCATTTATTGATATAATATACTGTCTGGGTCGCATAAGTTTTATTACACTTGCGAGTGTGAAATTAAATCAGTAATTGCTATTATAATGGCTTTCTCTCCATATAAAGTCGCACGAATTAAAATTGCTAGTATTCTCTTATTATGAAGGGTGCCATTTAAATGGAGAGGCTCGCTATAATGGCCTATTCTGACTGAATTTCTTATATAGAAGTTGCACATTTTTCGGTATATTATATATTTTTGTTAATACTAAAGGTAAACCCAACGTGGCTGCAACAGTTGTTCGTTTGATTAAAAAATGCCCCTCAGTAAATAGCCATTCAATTCACAAGAATCTGACTTCACTTTATCAGCCAATGAGAGTCGATTTAATACCGAGTTTTTTGTTCGATAAAGTGACGTTAGATTCTTGTGATTTGAGTGAATACTTAATGGGGATATTTTTTATACAACGAACAATTGTTGCAGCCACGTAAGGTTTACCTTTAGGTTTTTCATTTAATCCTTTTTTTATATTTAAATCATGTTTTAATTACAAACTAAAAACAAAACCCTGCATTTCTTCATAAATTAAACCCTATATCCCTTTGTATATTTTCGCACACCCTGTCCTTTTCTTAATATAATAATTTACAAAAAAATGTGCGTGCATTTTTGTGGGAAATCTGTCTATATTCACATGCTTTTAAGAACACACAACAAAATTTTGGTCGACGGTCCCGCCCCAAAATAAAATTGCCTTAAAATGCCTTAAATTGCCTTAAAATGCCTTAAACTAATTTAATTGCCGTCGTAAAAAATATAAAATATGATACAAGAGTGAATAGAACAAGAATTGAAACAAACAAGGCTGCTAAATACATATTTGCCTAGAATTTGCGTAAAGCGTTAAAGATTGTGAAAAATTTGAAAATATTAGTGCCAAACTGATGTTCATGTATTATGCGTTTATATACAATTTTAAAAAATAAAAATATACAAATAGAAAGAAACACAACGAAATTATGCATTTAGGCATTCTTGTTGTTCCAAAAAACTTCCACTTGCTTTTATTTCTGGTAGAGTACACCAAAAGAGGCCCTGTATAAAAAGTTTTAGGTCAGAAAATCTACTTTTGAGAAAGCTTTTTAAAAGCACTCATACATTCTAATTAAGCCGATTTTTTGTCAAATTTTAATTTTAAAACAAAGTATAATTTTAAAAGTAAAATAATTTCAAGATCGGCTTACACTAATAAATTAATAAGTAACAAATGGCGAGTGACAACACTTTCCCATCGGTATAGGAAAAGTATAACAATAGAATCGAGGTCAGATTGAAATAAAAAAACACAAATGGTGACAATCGCACTATACTAACGCACCTGAGTTACTGCAATGATGATAAATGACAAAAGCATTCCCATAAACGATCAAAATGGTTTACTTAAAATCTTTGAATTTTTTTCTATTTTTTGGAAATTGGATAAATTGATATTATATATATTTTGTGCATACACTGTTTTTGTTTTAAATAAAAATTAATAATTTATGATTGGTTTTATTAAAATAAGTAAATTTTTATAGCCGTCAACAGAAAGAGAACTTGAAGCCAACGAATAAATTTTGGTAACTTGAGACGCGAAAATAGAAACTTGGAACCGAAAGTAAAAAAATGGTTTACGTGTTAGCAAAATCGGCTCTAACTTCCTTATTTTTGGCTCCAAGCTCAAGCTTTAAAAGCTCTTGGCTTTAACGACCCTAAATCAAATATTTAGTAATTTTCTTAAAAATTTAGCATTTGAAATTTATTTTAATTCGCTGGGAAAAAGCAGAAAACTGCATTAAAACTATTCTTTTCGTTTATTAATAATAACTTACTCTGGCTCCAGAGTGGAAAGGTAAGAGTAGTGTTTACATGAGAGGGAGTGACAAGTGACAAACGCGTGTGAAATTTTGCAGCCTTGTTCCTGGTTACAAAAAATCCCTATATTTTTTTAGTTTTTGTATTTGTTTTTTTTTTAAAATAAGTAGTTAAAAATTTAAATTTCTGGTAAGTAAACCTGATTTGTGACTTTTTAATATCGTACCGTCTAGCTTATTTTAGTTTTGGTCAAAAATTTTAATATTGATTTAATTTTATACTTCATATTCAATATATAAAAAATATGCATTTCTGAAAAAAGCTTGTTTGTATCTAACCATTAAATTGAATGAGTCGATTTATATACAAATAGAAGTTCTTTTACAATTAGCGTGTATAAATTGCCATTACCAAAAAAAGCAAAAAAATAATGTTAAAAAACGAACAAAAAAACGTAGAATAACCGTATTAAAACTAATAAAACCTCAAATTGAACAAAATGCGCAATAAATTATTCAAAAAATAATTTGTTGTTAAAAAACTTGGCTAAAAATATGTATCATAAAAAATTCTTAAAAAACATGAGAAAAAAAAACGTATTTTTTGTCACCGCTGACAAGGTTGCAACTGCGAATGTCATTTTTCACTCCGGTAAAAAAAACATTGAGCCAAAAGTATGAACCCTAAGCTAAGCTAACCATAAACCATAGGCTCCATGATCTGATTTCAACGGTTCCAAGTTACAAAAAAAATTTTGATGGCTCCCAAGTTCCAAGCTCACGGCTTCAAAAACCCGTTCCAAGTTTACGTAAACTGTGCATTATGAAATGCCCCTTTTCACTTTTGTAACTGTCGGACGTGAAGCAACCTTTAGAAAAACGTAATTTCTTTTTTTTAAATTTTCTGACGTCTATATGACCTTCTTTTTTTTGTTTTTTCCTGTTTAAGTACTGTTCCACAAATAATTCTATTTTTTTAACCATATCTTCAATTTCTTCAATTGTAGCTGTAGGCGCTTTTGACTTTTCTAAAAATTTTAAGCTAGAATCAGTTGCATAATAAAAATTTCAGACAAGAACCAAATATACATAGTGAATGTGAAAAATATTTGTTAGATGTATGTTTGCAGGAGCAAATATGACAGGCATTTCTAAACT
This sequence comes from Microlaimidae sp. YZB2_3, assembly GCA_030248175.1. Classification (NCBI taxonomy): domain Eukaryota; kingdom Metazoa; phylum Nematoda; class Chromadorea; order Desmodorida; family Microlaimidae; species Microlaimidae sp. YZB2_3. Next base: position 72,459 of record JASAMX010022563.1, read on the forward strand.
GAACTAAAAACTAAAATTCTGCAATGTTTTAAGTGCTATTACATTTTACTTTCTTTTTCCAAACCCACAAAATATGGACCCACTTAGCATATCAATATTATGAGCCGAGTGCTACAATAAATAAATGAATGGATAGCGTTTTATTAGTGAGAATTACCAACGACAAAAAGGCAAGTAAAACATTATTAATATTATCGCCTAGTAAACAGAACAATACTTATCAAGATCGCAATTGTCAAGTAACTTTTCAAACGATGACAATGAATTTGCACATACAGATTTGTTTGTTTGTTTGTAAAGATATCACAATCTTCCCATATAAAATGGAAATTGCTGTTCAAATCATCTTGCACAATATTAGCACTCACTACTCATAGGGGCCAGTGCAGCATAATATGATTAAGGACAACCTTGTTAAATGATTTGAGAAAAAGGTATGTTATGATTATTTTAGATATGTAACTACTAAAGTATTCATCTGATTGTTGATTGGTTCCAGTCTATTTGTACTTCCTTCGTGGACTTCGACTTACCTTTGTGGAACAGAACCCTTTGCAAAAAAATATTATTGCTAAAAGTATTATTAAGGATAGTAACTAGTTAGTAAGCATGCAATCTTGTATTTGTGGCTTTAGGTATTATAAATTTGATGATCATTATGTAAAAAAATAATCTTTAAAATATAGGTCCACATAGTCGTAAACAATATTAATTCGGCGAGGTTTCAATGTGTCTAAAAGTAACATTTTTAGCCTAACTGGATAAACTGATTTAGACAATTATCATTTTTGAAAGACCCTTCAGATAAGTACTCTTATACAGTTTCTATACCTTATATGTTTTAAATTAAAAATGGGTTAAACACTGGACTATTAGTATTAGATTCCAAAATGGTTCTTATAACGTAAGTTTTGTACGCGCGAACTAAAAAGTATGGATTATCATTTTTAAAGCAAAGTAGTAAATATTAATGAATCACGTCCATAAGCTTTACTAGAAATATTAACAATAAGCATAGTGTTTTTAAGAAATTAAATCACTTCTAATGAAGATACCAATATATCGTATCTGATTAAAAGGCTTGATATTTATTCCAGAAGCTCGTGAAGCATTTTTTTCTGGAATAGATAAATTTCCAACTGACGAGACATTGCAATCAGTAAGAGTCCAATTTAGCTGCCATTTTTTTGCCCATTTGCAAAAATTTGAAAGACTGTTCTCTAAATCAATTGTGTTATTATGGGCACGTGATTTATATACTTCACTATGATTTATATATTTATATACTTCTTCCCAGAATCAGGAAAGTATTTGATCCAACATAAACTTTAACCGAACCATTGTGTTCGGTTTTATAAAAAAACAGATATCCAATTAAGTAACTCATAGTTGATGGCAAAAGCTCTTACTTTGGCCATCAATTTTTTGTGCAAACTGTGTGGAATGCTATCGCACAATCACTAAACATGACGCAGTCAACTCGCTTGCGGTTATTAATTGCTTTCGTTCATTCTTCAAACATTGCCAATAGTTGGGTGCATATGGAGCGTTTTAAAAAAACCAATTTCACTAGGTTGTTTTATAAATGCAAATTGTTACTGGTTCGTTATAAACAAAGGCTGGATTATCTAGTTTTAGAAAGATTAAAGGACCGAAGAGACAAATCTGATTTATATGAGTGCTTTAAAATTATACATAGCTTAAACAATTTGCAAGCCAATGATTTTTTTAAGTTTAACCTGCAGCCCACCCGTGGTCATCACTTTAAAATTGTTTTTGAGAAGGTACAGGACCAAATCACCAACAATTATTTTTACTATTAATTTACATAAATTTAATTTAACCTATAATTTTCCTTTAAAGGTAATATACCTTTTTAAAAATGGGTATTGCTATTGCCATTTACCACACAATTGGAAAGATTCCAGATTTTATATTCATTTCAAAGAAAATCTTCAGAAAATGACTTCAGAAAACCCTTCAAATTTCTTTCAGTAAATTTTTTAAATAAATGAAATGCTATTATTTCAGCAAGTTTTGGGCTTCATTTAAGTATTTTTGTGTAGCTTATAGCTTTTTGCATGTAAATGTTTTAGACTTGTCACAATTTTTTTTCATATTCTTTAATAAAATAAAATAAAGTAAAGTAAATTTTATTGTTGCAAAGGTTACTCATGTAACATACTTACAACAAAAATTATACAAAAAATGTTGCATCATTAAAATTTATTTATACATCAGTAAGTGATAAAAAAACAACCACAATCATACACGACAATAATAGCATTAGAACAATTATGACTGGACAGGATATTGAAATTATAGTATGACAAGAGCTATTCAAAAATTATTTAATTTATAAAACTGTATATTTTACGACGAAAAATCTTAAGAGACTGTGATGAAACTATGTCTTTTGGAAGTGAATTCCATAATTTGGCAGCACGATTATTTAAAAAAAAATTTAGAAGTGTCAAGTCTACAGAATTTTTCTTTTGATTTAAACCCATTATTACGTGTACGCGTATTACTATCAAAAGAAAAAAATTTATCAAGTGGTAGATCTATCATATTATTAAGCAATTTGAAATACATAATAACATTATTTTGTTTTCTTCGAGATTCAAGCTTTTTAGGTTAAGCTTTGTAAGGCGTTTTTTGTAAGACACTATTTTTTTAACTGTTCTATATCCATTGAATAATAAGGGTTTTTTTTAATGATCAGATAACAGAATTAATATTATACTAAGCATAGTTTATGCATAGTTTAATTCTTCTGTTTTCATCATTTCATTGTGTTTTTTTTTCTCTTTTTCTATTTTTTTTTCTTTTTTTTTTCATCAACAACATCAAATCTGCGACTTAATTGCCGCCAATATGAATCACAATTGTAACTAATTATCAATGAACATAGCTATCTGATATGACTTTAAAGGCTCAAAAAGAGCGCTTATTTAAGTCAGTTTTAAAACTTTTCTTGAATGCATCCAAAGAATCGACAGTTACTTGAGATGGGAGTAGATTGTTCCAAGGTGTAACAACCCTATTTGCAAAAGAAAATTTCCTTGCATTAATTCGGCAGTCTTCCATTGCCAATTTAAATGGATGACCACGGGTGGGCTGCAGGTTAAACTTAAAAAAATCATTGGCTTGCAAATTGTTTAAGCAATGTATAATTTTAAAGCACTCATATAAATCAATTTTGTCTCTTCGATCCTTTAATCTTTCTAAACCTAGGTAATTCAGTCTATGTTCATAACCAACAGGTAACAACTTGCATTTATAAAACAAACGTCTAGTGAAATTTTGTTGCACTTTTTCCAAAATGTTTATATCCTTTTGTAAATAAGGGTTCCAAACTGCACTAGCATACTCCAGAATTGGTCTAACATAGGACTTATATGCTCTGAGAAAATTATTTCTAGAGTTTGAATTGAATGTTCTAAAAATTAGTGATGTCACTCTCATAGCTTTTTTTGCTGTGATTTCACAGTGTTTAGAGAATTTCATATCATGGGATATATAAACACCTAGGTCACGCACCAATTCTGTAGTTGCAAGTACGTTATTACCAAGCTTATATTTACAAATTAACTCTTTGCTATGATTTCGAATATGAAGAACTTCACATTTGTGATTAGATAACTGCAGTTGCCAGTCTTGTGACCAGCTGTGTATTCTATCTAAATCTTGCTGAAGTCTCAAGGTTTGAATGTGGTAATCTTTAGATGAAGATTTTACAAACAACTTTATATCATCTGCAAAGAGTCTAATTTGTGAGAACTTAACACAATCAACAATATCATTAATATATACCAAAAATAAAAATGGACCTAAAACAGAACCCTGAGGAACTGAACTTCTTACAGGAAATGATTTGGATACTGAGTTATTAATTACAACTTTAATTTCCCGCCCAACTAAAAATTCTTTTATCCATTTTAAAAATTTACCAGAAACACCATATTTTTCTAGCTTATATAACAATTTTTGATGTGACACGGTGTCAAAGGCCTTGGCAAAATCCAAGTAAATGACATCAATTAGAAATTTATCTTTTAGTGCTAGCGTCCACTCATTAAAAGTTTCCAACAGCTGTGTTATTGTAGAACTTTTTGCCTTAAAACCATGTTGAAACCTTGACAAAATGATATGGAAAAAGACAAGCAGTTCTTCTTTGACAAGCTGTTCCATTAGTTTACAAGAAAAAGATGTAAGTGAAATTGGACGATAATTTTCTTTTAGGCTTTTAGTGCCTTTTTTAAACAGTAAGTTTAATAAAGCTATTTTCCAATCAAGTGGTAATTCTCCAAAATCAAAAGACATCTGAAAGATTATTGCCAAAGGTTCAGCAATAACTTTAGCCAAGCGTTTTAAAAAGTAAGCTGGAAAACAGTCAGGTGTTCGAGACAATTTGTTTGGGAGCTTTTTTAGGGCCTTAAATACCTTTTTTGTGGTAAATACCATGTTGTCCAACTTTCCAATGTTTGGTGGATTAAAATTTGGCAAAGTATTATCATCATCAGTAAAAACAGAAGCAAAATAATTTCCAAAAAGTTCAACTTTTTCAAAGTCTTCAGTTACAAATGTCCCATCGTCTCTTTTAATTGGTGGGATAGTTTGTTTTGTTTTGATTTTACTATTAACAAATTTATAAAAATTGTTTAAACCCCCAGAATTTAAAATTTTTGTTTCTTTATTAGTGTTAAAATCTCTAACTTTATTTTTGTATACTTTGCAAATTTTTTTGTACTCTGATCTTGATTTTTCATCAATATTACGCTTACGCCAAAGTTTTTTCTTTTGATTTTGTAGTTTTCTTATTTGTATTGAATATTGTACAATTTTTTTTGTTTGTAAATAATTTTTTTCCAGGGACCTGTCTATTGATTCGTAACAACAAAATATCCTTGAATCTCTGCCAAGCATTTTCTACTGTGCCACATTCCTCAAATAATATTTTCCAGTTGATTGTAGATAAGTATAAACTTAGCATATCATAATCTGCTTTTAAAAAATCAGGTATGTAGTTTTGAATCTTATTTTTAGGACTGTCAAATAATTTAAGATTAATTTCAGATAAAATAGTGTCATGGTCTGATTGTGAAAAACTGGGCGCAACAGTGACATTATTGAAAATTTCTCTATCGTTTGTAAACAAAAGATCCAGATAATTATTTCCACGAGTTGGTTGTGAAACAAGCTGATACATACCTAGCTCAATAAGAAACTCAAACCAATTATTTTCATTTTGCGTGTTTGAAGTTATTTTATTTGAAGACCAATCTACCCCTGGCAGATTAAAATCTCCAGTAAAAACAATGGTTCCTACAAAGTTTTCTGTTAAGTTCCTGATTAGCTCAAATATTAGATTGTCTTTTTCTTTGCTAGTACTAGGTTCTCTATAAATACCAATGAATCTCAGTTTAGATGATTTTCGTAGAAAAATGTCAACCGCTACTAGTTCCATTGCATTGTACTTTTCCACCATTTGAAACATTTAGGGCAGCCTTGAGAGTGATGTCAAACAAAAAGGGATCACCATCAGCAGAATACCGAAGTGAAACCTTCTTGTTCTGTTCTCTAAGCTCCCGAAGTTTGCCAAGCAACTCCTTTTGACAGACTCGCTGTTCCTCATTCAGTGACGGCCTTACATAAGCTTTATCAAATTTAGTGACCCCCCTTAGTCGTCCTCCTGAACGTACAGCTCTATTTCTGAAATGTTTATTTAATAATCTTATTTTTAGGAGCCTTGGCCGGTCACCAGCTCTTCCGATACAGAAGAACTCAACTGGAGTGACCTCTCCCGTATCGCCACTATCCAGAGTCTTTAATAACTCGGTCACATTCTCTTTTTCATCATCATAGGAATCGCTCTCCGGTAGGCCAGATACGACCAGCATTGTCTCATGTTCTCTTTGTATCTCCATGCGCTTAAAATAACTGTCAATCATAGGAAGAAGACGCTGCAGAACACGTTCACAGATGGATGCGACCAAGTCGGTGTTGACACCAGGAGCTCGTTCTTCCTCCATCCTGGCGAATCTTTTCTCCAAATCCATCAGTTTTCGCTGGAGGTCCGCATTCTCCGCTTCCAGTCGGGCAATTTGATCATCCTTTGTTTCTCTCGGCATGTTGCAGTGGATGCGCAGTACAGTATTCAAATACTTTGGGTAAAAACCAAACATAAGTCAAGGTTTTAAACGTAAGTCTCAAATTCGAGTAATGGACGCACAAAACTAATGTAGGCTTTAAGCAAATGAGACATATTTGTGATTTGAAAATTTCGAAATACCACAGCAATTCTCTTAAGTGCTTCGGCACCGATATGAGAAATGCCTAAATCACGGATGCTATTTGTGTTCTCAATATACTTTTTATTTAATAGATATCTGTATTTTAAATTATTATTACCCCAGTGAAGTACATTACATTTAGCAATGCTTAACTACCACTCATTGGTTCATTTGCAAAAGTTATCTAATTTTTTTTGAAAGTTTGTTGAACTGCTAGCATTTTCAATAATACTATACATTTTACTATAGGTTTCAGTTGTAAATGTGGTTGAAATCTTAAAATTGCACGAGCGACATGAAAAGAATAATAAAAACTGGGAGAGGATCACTTCAAAAAAAAAAAACGATTTGAAACGCATTTTTTTTAATTTAGCAAAAACAAAACAAAAACAAAAACTTTAGCCGTTAAAAATTTTCCTTTTTTGTTACAATTGAATAATTTAAGAAATAGTTGGTAAAATGAGGTACTTAATTATTAATATTACAATAATGAAATATTTTTTACTAAAAATATTAAATAGTTTCTTCCAATAACAACTTATTGGAAAATTAAACCTGGCTAATTTAGATGAATAATTGTTTTATAGAATCATCTATCAGTAGTCGACATAATACAACAATTCAATAAGTTTAGTTATCTATATAATTGGAATTGTTAAGACTGGAATTGTTAAGACAAATTATTTTTAGCATTTCTAATTATAAAAAAATAAACGACACCATTAAAAATTTGAAATAAATTTTTATATCGCGAGGAACGCCCACAAGTTTGATATGCTAGGTAAGGTAGTCCATACTTTACACACTTTAGTTAAAAAAAACAAAGCATTAATCTTTAAATTATTTTTTTTCTAAATTTTTTGATTTAAATTATTTGAGTCTATACAAAAATAATGCGGACTGGCGACAAAACTCGAACTTTAAAAGGCTATATCTCCATAACCTAGGGTAGAATGTGTACTGGACGTATATCGGAGCATGGATCAGACTCTTACCTATCTTTTAAAAAGGTTCGAAAAAATTGTTTTTCTATGACTACGGTCGATGCCGTAAAAAAAGTCTGATCTCAAAAAAAAACAAAGCTTTTTTGGTACGGGGTCTTTAGAGCCACAAGCAGGGAACTTGGAGCCATGAGAAATTTTGGGAACTTGGAGCCACGAGCAATGGGAACTTGGAGCCTTTAAGAAAAAATTGGTTAGGGGTTAGATTTAGGTTTCGCTTAGGCTTAGGTAAACGTTTTAGCAATTTTTACTTTCGGCTCCAAGTTCCCTATTTTTGGCTCCAAGTTCCCAAGGCTCCATCGACCCTAAATCGCTTTTTTATTAGTACGAGATAAGAAAAGCCGCTTGGATCGCTGTTAGAACATACTTTTTCGAGTTTTTTCCAAAAATTTTAACGAAATCGGCTCGCTCAAATTTTTTTATGATGCGTTGAATGAATGGCTCTTCCTCAATTAAAATGACGAAATTCAAATCGCGGATTCAAACGTTTTTACACGAAAATTAGACAGCATTACTTCAAAAAATTACATTTGGATATTGGCAAAAGTTAGGGTTGGTTCATACTTGTGTAAAAACGTCCTTTGGACAAAGTCCAAAGGACGTTTTTACTCTGTGTTTGTCCTTTGGACAAAGTCCAAAGGACAAACACAGCGTATAAACGTATGTAAAAACGTCTTTTGGACTTTGTCCAAAATAGATTAGAAATTTATTTTTGTGTTGACAAACGGGAAACGGAGAAGTAAGAAAACACTTAAAAAAGAGCATTTTTGAGCTGCCATATTTGGCAATTTTATAGTAGGAGTTTAACTTTGAAAATATTTTTTTCCTAACAGAATAACTTGGAAATTCGAAAAAAATTAACTTTTAAAGCTTATTTTTTGGAAAATTTTTTGATTTAAAGGTTTATGCTGCTGCCAGTATAGGGGCTGGCAGCATGGAATGCTTTCAAATTTTTAATTCGTCATTTTTGACAGCTCATTGTAAGCTTAATATTAGGTTTTTTGACACAAACCTAAATAAAAAGTCACGTTGTTTTGATAAATTTTACATTTCTAATGGTTTTGAACAAATTTCAAAAAAAATTTCGAGATTTGTTTTTGGCCCCCGGGGGGTCAACTCCCCTAAAAAAATTTTTAGGTCAAAAGTAACGGATAAAAAATGCCATTTAATAAATAATAAAAATATGATCAAAATCGTACACACGTCACGCAGGAAGCAAAACAAAAGCTATCTTTTTTGGAGTGTATTAATTTGGCGAAAAATCGCGAAAACCTCGCGGAATCAACGCATCGTTAAAACAATTTTAGCGAGCTGATTTTACTCAAATCAAAAAAAAACTCGAAAAAATATGTTCTAACAACTTACCAAACGGCGTTTTTTTATCTCGTACTAATAAAAAAGTTGTTTTTTTTGAGACCGTTTTTTCACGGCATTGGAAGATGCACGACATTTCACGTCCCACATTTGAAAATTATCATTAAAGTCGATGCTAAAGCTTTTTTAAATTATTAAAAGGGGAAGCCCAAAGAGCCTAATAAAAAATTATTTAGCATTTTTTAAGCAATACCAAGAATACATGAAAATTAATTAATAAAGAAAAGAAGAATGAGAAATGAAGAACAAATTATACGGGCTATGTGTGGATCCAACCTAAATACATACGTATGCATATGTTTATATGCATACGTATGCATATGTTATGCATACGTATGCATAAATTCATATGCATACGTATATGCATTTTTTTAGTTATATGCATACGTATGCATTTTTCCGCAAAGTATATGCATACGTATGCATGTTTTTCTAACTTTTATGCATACGTATGCATAAAAGTTACAAAAAAATGCATACGTATGCATATACTTTTCGGAAAAATGCATACGTATGCATATAAGTTGCAAAATATGCATACGTATGCATATTTTGGAAATTAAAAAAAAGTTTTTTGTATATTTTGCAACTTATATGCATACGTATGCACTTTTTTGTATCTTTTATGCATACCTATGCATAAAAGTTAGAAAAAAATGCATATGTATGCATAAAAGTTTCAAAAAATAGCATACGTATGCATATACTTTGCGGAAAAATGCATACGTATGCATATAACTAAAAAAATATGCATACGTATGCATATGAATTTATGCATACGTATGCATAACATATGCATACGTATGCATATAAACATATGCATACGTATGCATTTAGGTTGGTTGGATCCACAAATAGCCCGTATAATTTGTTCTTCGTTTCTCATTCTTCTTTTTTTTATTAATTAATTTTCATGTATTTTTGGCAATACAAAAATTTTAGCAATTTTTGACTAGAGCTCCCAAATACAGGCTGCGCTTGGCCTCCCTTTTAACCTTTAGTTTTTTTTAAATCAACAAAATCACAGCACTTTTTTAAATATTTAGAATAAAAAAAACTGCTTACTTTCTTGGTTGCTCTGTACTATAAAAAATATAAATAGTATAACGGAATTTTTAATCAACCGCATACCAATAAAAAAATTTTAAAAAAACACAAAAAACATTTTTCAAATTTTGTTTTCATGGGTAGCACGGGAGCGCCACGGGGTGATATCACCCCGCGGCGCCGCACCAACCATTATTAGATTATTAGGGTAAATTTTGAGATTCAGAACCTTCTTCTTCTTCTTCTTTTTTCTTTTTCGTCTTCTTCTTCTTTTTCTTCTTTTTCTTCTTCTTCTTCTTCTTCTTCTTCTTCTTCTTCTTCTTCTTTTTCTTCTTTTTCTTCTTCTTTTTCTTTTTCTTCTTCTTCTTCTTCTTCTTCTTTTTCTTTTTCTTCTTCTTCTTCTTCTTTTTCTTCTTCTTCTTCTTCTTCTTCTTCTTCTTCTTCTTCTTCTTCTTCTTCTTCTTCTTCTTCTTCTTCTTCTTCTTCTTCTTCTTCTTCTTCTTCTTCTTCTTCTTCTTCTTCTTCTTCTTTTTCTTCTTCTTCTTCTTCTTCTTCTTCTTCTTCTTCTTCTTCTTCTTCTTCTTCTTCTTCTTCTTCTTCTTCTTCTTCTTCTTCTTCTTCTTTTTCTTCTTCTTCTTCTTATTCATCTTCTTCTTCTTATTCTTCTTCTTATTATTCTTATTTTTTTTTTATTATTATTTTTTTTTTTTTTTTTTTGTTTATTATTATTATTATTATTATTATTATTATTATTATTATTATTAATTATATATTATTATTATTAATATTATTAATATTATTATTATTTAAACGCTTAATCCTTAAAATCGATATTCCTCCTCCGTTACTGATTGATCAAAAATAACCATAAGCTCATTGGAAAGAAGAAAGAATTACGCAACTTTGTTAAGAAGCAAATTTTTCATTTAGGTCCTTGTTATCAATTTATTGACTAAAATAAAAAATTGAAAAAATGGACAAATAAAAACTCCCAACCGCACAATAACAGCCTTTTGGCAACAATAAGGTATGTACAGAGCCGACAACGAAAACCCCCTGATAGAAACCACTCAAAAAATCAGAAGACGGTGCTCGGTTTTAATTGGTGGCGGAAACCGAACCAGTTTCCAGCGCCATCTACTACAACTGTGCAGAAAACGGTGAAAACAACAAAGTACTTTTTTTTAATTCTTACATTACTGATAACAAAATTAATTCAAAGTTTTATTTTCAAAAAATAATAATAAGTATCAGTGGTGCGATAACGCCACGTGGCGGTTTAGCCCCACGGCACCGTGCACGCACTATAATTAGAGAACGTTGGGAAAAATTTTTTGTAATTTATGTTCATCTTCTTCTATTTATTATTATAATTTTAACGCTCATTATCTTATAATCAATATTTTTCTTCTTATTGTTATTTATATTTCAAAAAATACAATCCCAATCATCAGTGGTGCGGGAGCGCCCACTGCGATTTAGCCCCACGGCACCGCGACAACTATAACTAGAGCACCTGGTAAATTTTTGTAATTTATGTTTATCATCTTCTTTTTTTATTTTAAAAATTATAATTGCAATCATCGGTGGTGCGGGGGTTCCACACTGCAATTTAGCCCACGACACCGCGCCAACTTTATTTAGAGAACGTGGGTAAATTTTGTAATTCATATTCATCTTCTTCTTATTATTATTTTTCATTATTTTTCATTTGATTATAAATTAATTATCGGTGGCGCGGAAGCGCCACACGAAGATAAAGTCCCACGGCACCGCACACACTATAATTAAAGAACGTGGGTAAATTTTGTATTATGTTCTTCTTCTCCTTATTATTACTTTTCTTAAAAAAATTTTCTCATAATTTTTTTATTCCCACTTTTTTGCAAAGTATATAAAAATTATGGTTGAATTATATCTGGCTGACGCTGAAAATAAGAATGCAGACATGAGGGGACCAATTAAAAGTGTGCGGTAATTACGTTTCAAAAAAAAAACAAATAAGAACGCAGAATTTTTTTTAATTCCACCTTTTCACAAAATATACAAAAATTAACCAAATTTAGCCCTTAAAAAATTTGTATTTAGGTTACAAATTAAATAATTTGATAAATAATTATTAAAATACAGTTTTTAATCTTTGTTATAAATCCGCTTTAGTAAAAAAATTTCAATGTTTTTGTTGTTAAATAGTCGATTCAATACTGCAAATATTGCGGTCAGCTAGAATTTATTTACCTATAGTTAAATTTAACCTTTTAAAAATTGCATTTTTGTTCCAAATTAGGTAATTTAATAAATAATTATTAAAATATGGTATTTAATCTTCAATATTAAACCGTTTTTGCCAAAAAAATTAAATATTTTTATTGCTAAAAAATTATTAAAATACTGCAAATTATTAAGGTCAGCTAAGTTTAATTTGCCTATAATAAACTAGACCCACTCATGCAAATAGCTTTCTTAATACAGTAGCATTGGTAGCAATAATTCTATCAGGGAGTTTTTTATAGCACATCGTGAGAAAACCCTGCATTGCTGTGTGAGTTTGTATTGTACTGCTAAGCAATACCAAAGAATGATTTTGTCACGACGGGACGTGAAAGTTTTACGCAATTAAATCCAAAGCAGACGTAGATGGTTTTGTGGTTCAGAAAAAATATCCAATAAAAGCATTTGAGCCACTTATATCAGTCAGAATTCAGCCTCTTTGGCAAAAGCTAACGCTTTGCCGGGCACCTTTTGCTGAGCTTTTTCCAGCTTATTTCAGTTTAGCCGCGCTTTAGCTTTAGTAATAAGCCCAAAAAACCCTTTATTACTAAAGACTCGATAGAAATATGCGGCATACTTTTTATGTATTGCAGTATCAAACCAATTTTAAAAAAAAACAGAATTCATTGAAAGTTTTGATGCCACATCCCAAACGAATACCTTGGAAAGAGATAATCTTTGTACAAGACGCAAAATTCAAAGAAGTAAGCTGAAATTTTTTTATTACATTTTTGTTATAATAACATTTTGAAAATTTTATTTGGACAAAAATTAATGGCTGGAACTACATTGTATAGTGTGTGTTCATTCTTCATGCCAAGCTCGACTCTTAAAATATGAGGTTTAAAGTGGAGTAAATTTTTTCAGGAAAAATAATAATAATCATCATAAAAGTAGTGTTAAATCCCGATGGCTAAATTAACCATAAAGCAGTGTTAATTCACCATAACATTCAGAAATGCTTTCGCACACTAAAAATTTGTTTTAAAAATTTAGTTTTAAGCATAAAAACATTAAAAAAATTTTAGTGTTTTCTTAAGCCTAAGCAAAACCCAAAAATCAGGGAAGAGCGCGGAGCGCTC
>JASAMX010022564.1:0-17093 GCA_030248175.1 Microlaimidae sp. YZB2_3
ATTTTTATATTTAAGCAATAATGGCGCGTGTATTGTGAATCCCTTAGCCCGTAAACACTAACTTACCGCCCTGAAAATCGTAAGCGCCTACAATTACATCTGCTCCTTACTCATTGTGATTCATTGAACAATATGCCAAAAAATATTGCTAATTACAGTTTTGTTTACAACTATCTTTTTGGACCAGCTTGAGACAAAAATAGACTTAGTAAACACTATTATTAAACCAATGAATAAGTAAACCCTATGTACCAAACATGCATTCTTGACCAAACCAACCAATTGACACCACTATGTACTAATTGATACGCCACTTTGTTTTAATGTACTATATACTAAGTACTAACACACCACACACCGCTATGCACTAATTGACAGAAAATATTATTTTTACTTCATTTTCCTAACATAATAAGATAGAGTAACTGATTTAAAATCGACGATCTTTAATTTTACCAAAAACAGACTATTATGTTATAAAGTTAAAACAAAATCATAGAATTTCATTGTTTTAGTTGGTGTTTTTGTCAAATGCTTAAAAGATTGCTTGTGGCGCCTAGAATACATTTTTGGCAGTTTTGTAAACAAAACATCAAAAACAAAAAAGGTCATTTTTTTGGAACCCCAAAAAAATTTTGGGGGTCCATGCCCGAAAAAAATTTTCATTGTGTAGGAACGAGAAAATCTGAGCAGGACATTTAATATATAACAATATGATCAATATCGTACACACTTCAAGACAGGAAGCAAAACAAAATAAATAATTCCGACAGTGTATTAGCGCGGTCAGAGAGTGGCGCAAAATCGCGAAAACCGCGCGCATTTAACGTTTCATCTCATGAAAAAAATTGAGCGAGCCGATTTCGCTCAAACTTTCAGAGAACTTCAGAAATATGTCTTGACGGCATCCCAAGCGGCGTTTCTTATCTCATACTAATAAAAAAGTTTTCTTTTTTTTGTGACCAGGTTTTTTTCACCTCATCGGCTGTAGTGATGACGTCATCGAAAAACATTTTTTCCTAACCTTTTCAAAAGATAGCCAAGAGTCTAAGCTATGCTTCCATATATGTCCCGCACATATTCTAAACTCCGTTATGGATAAACATTTCAAAGTTCGAGTTTTGTCGCCAGTCCGCATCATTTTTGTATAGACTAGATAGATATCCGCTATACAGCCATAGCAGTTCATTTCATAACTTTTCGCATGGCGAAAACAACAACCGGCGGACGAAATTAAGTCTGGCCGAATTTAAGTGAGTCACTTTAGCTTTCAAAAAACTTAAAAATATATTACTGCACAAAAAGATTTATAAATGGCAGGAGGATTCCAAAGGACCGTTCCATCAAAGAAAACGTTCGCATCGTTCATAATATTAATATGCGGAAGTCCATCTGCGCTAAAAATTTTACTTCTAATATACAAACCGGAGTGTTTTTATTAATTTGTTTGAAAATCATATTATTACAGCACTTATTTAGTTACTAATTTAATCTAACTTAGTTTTGTTATTGGAGAAAATTGCCAAATATTTTAAATATAATGTTCCGAACCAAGCGTGGAGCGGATACCGCTAAATGATGGTTCATACTTATGACAAAGTTTTTTGGACTTTGTCCAAAAGACCATTTTAAAAAACCAAAACGTTTTTTGAAAAGCCGAAACGTCTTTTGGACTTTTTCTTTTGGACGTAGTATGAAATATGACTGCTACTTGAAATTTGTCTTTTGGACACAGTCCAAAGGATAAAGTCTTAATGAAGAGAAAAGTTTAAACTACCAAAACTATGAACACGTCCTTTGCACTTTGAGTCCAAAGGACAAAATGTAAAAGACGTTTTGACGCTGTGTTTGTCCTTTGGATAAAGTCCAAAAGACTTTTGTCCTTTGAACTTTGTCCAAAGGAGGTTTTTTCATAAGTATGAACCAGCCTTAAAACAACCAAATCCAGATGAGCCTTTTTCCTTATTTGTTTTTTAAATTTTCAGATTTCTAATTTCCACTTGTATGTTACAATGGTCTTTGTTTAGGACGATCTATCATGAAAGATAAAAGACCGGACTAATAAAAATCTGGTCTTTTTACAAAACAAAAAAAATTACTCAACTATAAATCTTCAAATCGGCATTTTGTTGTAAATTGAGTACTAAGCTTTATAATTTTTAATGATAAACCAATTTTGTTAAAAATATTTCATTTAAATTTTGTTGTTAAATAGCTGATTTAATATATCAAATCGTCGAAGTCATAAATCTAGATTTTAATTTGCCAAAAATTTGTTATTTGTTAAATTGCTGAATCATTACTGCAAATGATTAAGGTCATCCATAAATTTTAGTTGCCTTAAATTATTGATACAAAAAGAAAAAAAAACAACAACAACAAAATCAATGAAAACTAATTGTTAACTATAATAATAATATTTTTCAGCTATATATGCACGATAAATGCCTATATAAATTACTAAACATGCACATACTTGTTGTAAAGAACAATATCTGGAACCCATATTTGGTCAGAAGGAACATGTAACATAGTAATATTTCCATACTGTGTTGGGTCCCATTTAAGTTTGTGATCTCGCCATCTCTAAAATAATACACCTAAATTTTGTTATAGGATTTTAAAAAATTGAAGTGCATATAGTTATAAATTTTGTTTTATAAATAATTCAATTAAATTTAGCAGGATTTCACAAAAATATGTAGTATGTTCCAAAATAATTGAACTGCGGCGACAAAACTTAGGGTTCAAAACGTTATATCTCAAAAAAGCGTTATGGTTTTTGCTTTTGGCTTTTATAAAAAAAATATACCTCAAGAACACCATCACTACAGCCGATACGATAAAAAATACTTCAGCATCAAAAAGCTAAACTTTATTTTTATTGGCTAATAAAAAATACCCTTTGGTATGGTATTTAGAACAAGCCTTTCCGAGTATTTTCTTAAAATTTGAGCACAATTAAAAGGGTGATTTTTTTATGAAAATTACTAATTTCAAAGTAGTGAGCTTTTGAAGGAGAATTCGTCGGGTACTTACCATCTGCATCCAAAGGTTAGTGGTCAGAACTTGACTTTTTTCATCCTAAATAAAAAAAACATATTGTGATTTGTTACGGTTTTAAAAGATGTTTTCTTGCAATTTTCCAAACTTAATCAAGGAGCTTTAATCGTTTTTCACGCATTCTGGAGTAGTAAGGTTAAGCCAGTTTTTTAGATTTTTATGGGTACTCCCTTTCCCCCCCCCTTTCCCCACCCTCTGGTGCCCAATGTATATGCGTGCGCACCAAAGTCACATAAGGATTAATTTGCATACAACAGAATTAAATTTGCAATACATCCTTTGGAATTTGAGTTTAGTTGTTTTTACCAAAAAAACAAGCAATCATCAGACATACAGTGAGCGTGCCATGATTGTACTGAATTCAAAATTCTAAAAGATTGTATTCAAAATTCTAAAGAAAGTATTGCAAATTTAATCCTGTTGTATGCAAATTATTCCTTAAGGGACTTTGGTCGATTGCAAAAAATTTTCTTACGTTTTGTTGTGTTATGTTGAAACCTATTGTTATTTTACGAGAAGAATTACGGTGGATTTCAACGTTTATTTCGAGTAGATTTCCATATAATTTGGGTTTTTTCCCATAACACCATTAAATTGCGCAAACACTTTATTGGAGCAACAATTCGGAAACGGTGTAACTTTAGCAGAAATTAAACGATACTTGAAAATACTTGTATAATTTACCATTTTCGCAACATTCAATAATTTCTATACTCGCGGTATAAACTTATTAAAAACTACAAAAATATAAAATTATGGATAAAATATTTTAATTTTTTATTTGCTTAGTGAATTAGATAAAACAATATCTGATGGTGGGATACTTACTGTATTACTCTGTTAAAGAAAAAATATTTAGTACTATTGAGCCTAAATTTTTTACCTATAATAATAACACCATATCTTTTTGTGTGAATACAATAAAAAATATTTAAAAAATTTGTTATGTTTATATCAACCAGCCCTTTGATAAATTTAAAACATATCATTAAATTCGTAATTAGGCGTCTTGTTTCAAGCCTTTGAAGTTATAGCTCAAAAAATCTTATATTATTATAAAAAAACTTTTATAGTATATATAATGAGAAAGTAGCACTTATGACAAAATCTTTTTTGAAATTTTTTTTTTAAATACTCGATACACTCTATATCTTTTTTTTAAAAATGGTGTATCAAACGTAAGATTTAAACTCAAACAGTACGTGAAACAAAGAAAGAAAAAATTTATTTTAGGAAAATCTACAAAAATATGCACAAAACAGCACACAAATTCATATCCATATCCAATTTTAATGTAAGTCTTGTAAGCTTCTAACAATAACAATATTTCTTTAAAAATAAAAGCGCAAAAAAATATAAACTTTGCTTATCGCTTTTGCAAAATATTTTGAACAGAACATTAAAGTTTCAAATCGTTGTTGTTGTGATTCCTAGGTCTCTAACGCTAAAAGCGTTTTCTATTTCAATATTATTTAAAGTATACACAAATTTAGCTAAGCCCACAAAAATACAAAAATCAATAAATTACTATAAAAAATAGCTCGAAAAGAGAATTCTACAAATTTTAAAAGTAAAGTACGCGTTTTTTAAACGCACACCCGAAATTTAAAAAAAAATCCGCAAGAAATCAAAAAATACCTAAAATACATTATGCAATTAAACTTTGGTTTGCAGAAGTAGTTATATATTTAACTTGTGCAATATTGA
The DNA here is from genome assembly GCA_030248175.1 of Microlaimidae sp. YZB2_3. Taxonomy (NCBI): domain Eukaryota; kingdom Metazoa; phylum Nematoda; class Chromadorea; order Desmodorida; family Microlaimidae; species Microlaimidae sp. YZB2_3. The sequence continues at coordinate 4,771 of JASAMX010022564.1, forward strand.
GATAATTTCAAAAACCAAACTATGAATTTATTTGTATTTAAGCGTACAACACAGTGAACACCACAGTTATCAGAATATTATATTTTATTCAGTGGTATTTGTATTTTCAAGTTTTGTTAATTATGAAAAAAAAATACAAAAAATACTAAAATCTAATAACACCATTGTATTGAACAATACAATTTAAATGACAGTACAATACAATGAAAAGCACTGTTTGGTTTTCAAAATTGCATCAATATTGAACAAGTTCTGACTGCTTTTGCGAACTATAAAGATTAATTGCATAATGTATTTTAAGCAATTAATATTTTGTCTAAAAAAATTATTTATTTTTTTTTAATTTTCAGGTGCGGGTTCATAAAACGGGTACCTATGTTTTTAAATTTTTAGAATATTTTTTTAAGCTTCCAGACATAGATTAACATACTAATTTATTGATTTTCGTATTTAGTTTTAGCGTCATCTGCTAACAATTTAACATCTGTTGCAGATCCTAAACACTTAGGTAAATCATTAATTAAAACAAGAAATAACCAGGGACTTAACACGTTTTTTTGCGGTACCCCACTGGTTACGTATGCAAACTAGTGATGCTCCCCAGAGCTCCGTCCTATTTTTGAACTAATTTTATAAATAATTAAAGAGTATTCCCATAGATTATTTTGTTAAATTTTTTTGTTAATTAAATTCTTTTCAAAAAATTATTTAAAAGAATAAAAATAGTCTTAAAAATGCAATCAGATTAACTTTAAATATATTTAAAGCTTAAATAAGTTAAAAATTGCTCACTAAAGGGGATGAGATCCGGAGCTCCGGAGCTGCTTTCGTTTTAAATGATCTGATCTCCGGAACATGTTATTGAAAGGTAGAAAGGAAAGTTTGAAGTTTTCATCACTAATCAAAACTTTAAATGCTCGAAACCATTTCGGGCCTAGGTAACTTAACCAGCGTACAAATTTCACCAAAATTCGATTTTCTTAAATAGATAATCTTGTGGTAAAATTCCGGGTAATTTGACATTTCAAGTAGTTGAAAAAAACAGGCAGGAGTTACAAACCAACCCCAAATTATCAGAAAAAAACCCAAATTGATCAGGAATGGTTTAGTTATTTATACGGAAATAAAATTAAAATTGTGTTAAAAAAACTTCTTTTGTTAACCCGTTCTCGTGATTACCTCTTCATCGGTTACAACCGTGAAACCTTCGTTTGACCTAGGTCTTACTTAGGTCATAAATAATTTTTTGTGCGTGATTAGTTTCCAGTGAGCGAGCAAATTGAAATGGTTAAAGCTGTACGGTAGTAATATGTAGATTTTTCACGGACACAGTGTATTACGTAGGGTATTTCATATTGCGAAAATCTGCAAATTACTACGTACAGCTTTAACCATTTCAATTTTCTCACTCACTGGGCACTAATCACACACAAAAAATTATGTATGACCTAAGTACGACCTAAATCATATGTAAAGTTTACCGCGATAAGACGTACGATATTGGTGATACAAAAACACAACCACTGTGAGACGAAGGTTTCACCTTTGTCGTACAAAGGTTTATTGGTTGTAACTGGGGAAAAGGCCATCACGGGAACGGGTTAATAAAGCTCTAGATTTTATATAGCTCTTCAATTTGAAAAGTTTACCACGTCAATTATTCTAATGAAAGAAGCGCCGAAATGTACGACTAACACTTCCGACGAATTCTCCACGGGTCTTACTACTTTCTGGTAATAATACAGTAAATCTTCGTATAGTTGATCCGCTGCTGGCGTAGATTTTACCCCCGGTCCCAAAGCCGAAACTCCTAAAATATACACAAGCTGAATATGAAATATTCGGTTTCACTGTGCCAAACTAGAAAAAGAGTCGTTAAATACTTTAAATGAAATAAATTCAATCAAAATGGATTGATATACTGCAAGGAGCCACCAGTTTACTTTTAATCTTACAGTTAAATTGAGGTCTGAAAGTTCCTACACAACTTTTGACTCTCCTTAAATGTGTGGTGAAAAAACGGCATAAAGATAATTGAATATCTAACCAGCTGCGAACCTCAACTCATGCTACATGCAAATTAAACGATACCGTCTGCAAATTACTTATTATGTGAGCTTGAAATACATTTATTATTTACAAAAATCAGCTAATGTACTTTTAAAAATTATTTGTAAATAATAAAATACGATATTAAGCATAATTACACAAAACCAAAATATAACACGATGTCAAATGATCCAGAAAAAACAAAAGGATAAGAGCCCCTCCTGAAATTTATGCATAATTTAACCAGAAAAAAAGGTGGTAACAAACGTATAAACGCTGCATTAATGATAAGATTTTATTTTTATTGAGCCAGCGCGTCCAGCGCTCTACAATTATCTGATAAGAAAAATAGTTAAAAAATAAAAATTCTGTTTATAATTCACATAAATAGTGCTTATCAGTTAAAAATATCAGGGAAGAGCGCGGAGCGCTCTTTCCCTTATATTAAATGGGTTAAGTCACTGCGCGGTTAACCGTTGTTGATGGCGTCATCGAAATCAACAAAACCTTTAATAGTTTTTTAGCCAATTAAAAATCTAAACATTTTACATAACTAAAATATTACCCATATTTTTCTGATATTAAAAACCTAAAAACTTTTGCTAAACATACCTGAATTTCATACTAAAAAGCTTAATTTGCTTAACTTTTTTTTGTTTTTTTTTTTTTTTTTGGGGTCCCCCAAAAATTTTTTCCTGTGGTGAATATTTGGAGCTGATTTTTTGCACGTAGATGCTAAATTGCCCCCGCACCTGAATTTCATTCTCGAATATGCTCTATTGCCCGTAGTTAAACCTCTGTTCATGTGAAAAACGACCAGTTTTTTTCTAAGTTACGCATAGCAATACGTGTATTACTTCGTTCAGTTACGTATTGCTAAATAAAGTAGAAAAAGAAAAAAAATATCGTAAAATCGTAGTTTTCCTAGTTTTTTTTAGTTTTAACCTGTACTTAATTAAAATGCTACACAATGATAGGTTTCACTATGTTAAATGCTTTAATATATCAGTTTGTGCTAAATAAAATTTGATTTTTCGATTAAACCTCGCAATAGTCAGAAATTATCAGTAAAATAGTATTTTCGTGAACAGTGATTTCGAATTTAACAAAAATAAAGTTGAAATTCGTGCTTTGAAGCTAATTTCAAACCTACATAGGTTTTTTTGATGTTTTTATTGTAAAACTATTTAAAATTTAAAAATTAATTTTAATTGCTAATCTGTTCCCTGCCTTCCTATTTTGGCAATGTTTCATTGTGTTGTGAATTCACTTTAAGGCACCATTCAGTCATCCACTCAGAATAAAAAATAATTTAAGCTAAAAGTCTCAAGAAAAATAATATGGAGTACCTAAAGTGTCTGGACCATTTTCTTTAAACACTTTAAAACTATACACCTCGCTTATTTCTATTTTAATAAAATTTTATATATACACTCAGGGGATAAAAGTTTGGTATAAATTTCATTGTTGAGAGTATAAAACTTACCGCCTTTAATTTCTCCATTTGTGGTAATAGCGCACATTGAAATAGCCGTAATTGATGTAACAACCGACGATAAAAGAACTATGGCGCTTCCTAATCCTAAAATAATTGTTATTATTATATTTTATTTCTATTTATAATTATTTATTATTTACTTATTATTATTCATTTTATTTATTTATTTAAACATTATTGATAATAAAAATCTTTATTTTTGCAAATTATGTATAATCAAAGAAAACGGTCAAAAATTGATAAAAATCCTGTTGAAAAGAAGGTTTTTGTGCATGAAGTCTCTCAAATGTTGCGGCATTAGAAAAATTAAAAAAGAAACAACAATGTCCATACTAAATAAATTTCAACAATAATGTTGTTAGTATAATCGGTATGTTTTAAGAAAACGCCATTAAATAATATAAACCACTACAAACGCTAAAAAAATATAAACCACAAAAAAGCCTACATGTGCAGCTGCAGAGTATCGTATATTACTTTTTCTAAGCGCGGTGAGAAAAACTTAAAATTCATGCTAAATTTTTTCATAATATATTTATTAGTGTCTTCTTAAGAATACAAAAACTAAATGTGTCACTTTCATACTTCTATAATATTTTGGAAAATTGGAAATTTGTCCCCTTCCTAAATTTGGAGGGTTGTTGATGTTGTGGTTGCATTACCTGAAACTTATCTCCCACATGTGCTTTGGTTTACAATGTGGGTGTAGCCAAGAGGTTTGAAAGGTCTCTAAATTCTTCTTTTTTTGTGAAATCCAGGTTCTGCCAATGTGTGCTAATGTAATTTTTAACTAAGAAAACATGTTTTACCGCTAAAAACAGTAGATAATACGTTATTAGGCCAAAAACACTGTATTATACAGTTTTATCTACGTTTGTCCCTGCTTTTTTAACGTTTTCAAAAATTAGAGGGGGGCTCCACTCCCCCTCCCCAAAATGAAACCCTGGCTACGTCCCTGGCTTGTTATACCGATAGGCTAAAAAATTTAGGACTTGATAAACTTGAAACACGCAGAATGCGCAACGATCTTGTCTTTTGCTATAAATTAATTAATAACCTCACTGAATTACCAGCTGATAAGTTTTTACAAATTGATTAAAATTTCAAAACTCGATCCAATGGCCTCAAACTAAAAGGAAGTCATTTTCAATTAGAAATATCAAGATTTTTCTTTACAAATCGCATTTATTGTTGTGGAACAGTCTTCAACGTGATGTTATTTTTTCAAAATCATTAAGCATTTTTGTCGAAAGCTCTTAACTTTAAGCTTTAATAAAAATTTTTGCAAATACAAATTTTTCAATTTTCTTTAAATAAACAGTACACACATATAAAACAACAAATTTTTACCTCTTTTAAAATAAAAAAAATGTGTTCCATTAGCTATTTTATTTAGTTTAATATAATATAATATACAGACATGTGCACTGCCCCCCCCGGGGTTTAAACGGGAAGGGGGCAGTTCCAAAATGGGGGCACGGGGGCAACTTTTTTGAAACGGGGGGCAATAAAACGGGGGGGGCAAGCAGGGGGAAAGAAAAAAAAGAGAAAAAAAGGAGAAAAAAAGAGAAAAAAAGAAGGGAAAAGGGAAAAAAGGGACAAAAAAAGCGGAAATAAGGTAAAAGTAGGTCTAAAATGGCTTAAAATACATTGAAATAGGCTAAAAACTGCAAAAAATTTGCGAGGATAGCGTTATCATAGGTCAAAAATGGCGTCATATTTTAGGGTACTTTTTCATTTTTTGGCGGGGGGGGGGGGCAATAAAACGGGGGGGGGGCAAATCCTCCAATAAAACGGGGGGGGGCATTTTCAGACGTGCACAGGTCTGTATATATATATAATATATATATATATATCAGACCTGTGCTCTGCTCTTCCCGAGGTTTTATTGGGGGTGGCAATAAAACAAAACGGGGTGGCACGGGGGGGCAACTTTTTGAAACGGGTGGGGGCAATAAAACAGAGGTGCAAGCAGGGGAGAAAAAAAAAGAAAAAAGAAGAAAAGAGAAAAAAGAAGAAAAAAAGAGAAAAAAAGAAGGGAAAAGGAAAAAACGGGTCAAAAAAAGCGAAAACAATGGTTTAAAATGGCTTAAAATACATTGAAATAGGCTAAAAGCTGCAAAAAATTCACAATGCTGGCGTCATCATAGGTAAAAAATGGTGTCATAGTTTTAGGGTACTTTTTTATTTTTTGGCGGAAGGGGCAATAAAACGGGGGAGCTAATCCTCCAATAAAGTGGGGGGGGGGGGCATTTCCAAACCTGCACAGGTCTGGTATTTTGTTCTTATAAATTGTATTATGTCTTTATAGCTTTTCCTACTGCTTTATGATAGTTTTTCTGTTTGTGTTTACAGATTTCTGGTGTCTAGTTTTTCTAGCACATAAGTTTTATATCTCTACTGTTCAGTCTACGTTCACAATGTATCTTAAATATTTGATTTTTTTATGTTTTTGATAATTTGATTATGATGTTCTGTTGTCTTGGAAGTATGTTACTTTTTCGTTGACCTTTGAAACATAAAATTCTAGATCTTTATCTATCCGCGCAGAGGAGAAATTTTTAGTTTTTTGACTATTAATGCTTTTGGAAGGCATCAGGAAAGTTTCTGTATTAATATTAAAGAAAAAAATTTTCTCTTTCAAAATTTAAAAAACGTAAGGGTCCCCCCTTACGAAAAAACCGGTTTTGCCAGATTTCGGGGGGGGGTGGCGGCCGCCATCCCCCCTGGGCCATCACCACGACTCCTATACTTCAACACGCAATATACACAAACAGAACAGACCTGTGTACGGTCTGGAAATACCCCCGCTTTAGTAGAGGATTTGCCCCCCCCCCCGCCAAAAATAAAAAAGTACCCTAAATTTATGACGCCATTTTTGCCCTATGATGACGCCATCATCGCGAATTTTTTGTAGTTTTTAGCCTATTTTAATGTATTTTAATCCATTTAAGACCGACTTTTACCTTATTTTCGCTTTTTTTGTCCTTTTTTCCCTGTTTCCTTCTTTTTTCTCTTTTTTTTCTTTCTCCCCTTCTTGCGCCCCCCCTTTCAAAAAAGTTGCCCCCCGTGCCCCCGTTTTGGAATTGCCCCCCAATAAAACCCCGAGGGGCCGTGCACAGGTCTGCTCCTAAGCATGCCGCATGGCCACGCCGGTTTCATGAATACTACTATAATTGTACAATAATTTAAATATTCCTTACAAAAAAATCCGGCTTCGTTAAAGCAATAAGAAATTATCAACGCAACCTATATCATTAAAAAGTTTTGTCTGAAAAATTATGGAGCGACTGGTTATGGAGGAACTTTCTGCCTTTTTTTATAATGTTCTGTCAAGATCCAACACGGCTTTTAGACAAATAGCTCTACTAATTCAGTTGCTCAAAACCATACATGGGCAAGTTGGTCCGGAGTGGGGGGTTAAACCCCAAATTAGGGGGGTTTAAAATCCGAGAAACGCAAAATACCCATATCGTTTTTTTTCTGGAGTGCATTTCACCCATATCGTTTTACGATTTTGAAGGGAAAATAGGTAAAAAACGCTAATTCTAGGTCAAAAAGCCCTTTTTATTGCATTTTTAAGCTTTTTATTGCTTAAAACATTTATTTTGACCGCAAAACCTAAGTTTGGAGGCAGTTAGAAGTCATTTTAAAGACATTTTTTTCCAAAATTGGGGGGTTAACTTTTCCCCCGCCCCCCCCCCCCACTTCTGAGTGGGGGTTTAAACCCCCCTTCTCAGAATTTGGGGGGTTAACGCCCCCAACCCTCCCCAGTGCCCACGTATGCTCAAAACCTTAAATAAATGGTCATGCCCATGTATGGTGGTAGTTAAATAGACTAGACACATTCAAAACAAAACTATTTTATAAAGAAACATAAAAAAAAGGATTTACTTACCTATTCCGGCCTGCCCGGCTACCCAGCTGATGCGTAAGTAAAGCATGACGCCCAGGATATTGAGACAGCAGCGGACGAAAACCCCCTGAATCCATCCGAACTTTTTGGCCCCCTTCACTTCCGGCCGCGGGAAGGATTGGAGAGCCCCGTCGGCGACCGCAGAACCGTCTGTCATTATCACCGACTAAACACCACATATAACAAAATGAGCCCCGGTCATTATAAAATACATGTGCTTGTGACTTATTCCGTAGTTAATCGGGTACTGTTTGAAATTTAAAATGAGTCACAGTAACGAAACGACGATGTGCAACGCGACTCATTTCAGATTTCAATGAGACGCTATTAACTACAAAATCTGTCACTACAGTCGCATTTATTTTATAAAGACTGTGATTTATTTCGTTGCAGTGAAGAGAAAATAAATAAAAACAACAACTAAATAGAAAATAACGGTGTCTTTATCTACCCAACGATGTATGCCGATCATAGGTCACCGAAGGGGGGGGGTAGGGGGGTTCACCCCCCCCCCTACGGCCTCTGAGACCTACCCCCCCCCCCTAAGGCCCATTTTTGACCCCTCCCCCCCAATCGACCCCTTGAACCCCTGACCCCCCCCCCCTAAGGCCCATTTTTGACCACCTCCCCCCCCACCAGACAATCCCAAAAAATGCGTAAAAAATGGTCAAATTTCGTCAAAAAATTGTCAATTTTGGTCAAAAAAAAAACACCCCGGGGTGTGACCACCCCCCCTGCTTTTTTTCAAAAAAAACACCCCGGGGTGTGACCCCCCCCCCCTGGAGGTCAAAAACCTCCACACCCCGGGGTGTGGACCCCCCCCCCTGAGCCGTCGAAGGTCGGTGACCTATGATGCCGATGGTTACGTTGGGGGAGCAAGCAAGCAGGCAGACGTCAATACAAAAAATTTTCCGTCAATACCAAAAAAGTGGGGGATTTGTCCTCTGAAAACTTTACTGCTTCCTGCTTAAAAACGCAGGACAAATTTTTAGGCACTAGCGTCTTCAAACTCGCGTGAAAAAATTTTCGGCACTAAACTCTCCCTTCCCGGTTCCAAGCTGCCTATTGTCAGTTCCACAATACAGATTATCAATATAGTTTATACCATACATGGGCAAGTTGGTCCGGAGTGGGGGGGGGTTAAACCCCAAAATTAGGGGGGTTAAAATCCGAGAAACGCAAAATACCCATATCGTTTTTTTTTCTGAAGTGCATACCCATATCGTTTTTCGATTTTAAAGGAAAAATAGGTAAAAAAACGCTAATTTTAGGTCAAAAAGCTGTTTTTATAGCATTTTTGAGCTTTTTATTGCTTAAAACATTCATTTTGAACTCAAAACTTAAGTTTGGAGGCAGTTAGAAGTCATTTTAAAGACATTTTTTTTCTTCATTTTTCCAAAATTGGGGGGGGTAACTTTTTCTCCCCCCCCCACTTCTGAGTGGGGGGGGTTAAACCCCCCTTCTCAAAATTTGGTGGGCGGTTAACCCCCCCCCGAACACCCTCCCCCGTGCCCATGTATAAACTTTATACACATACCTATATGTTTAACCGCCAGCCAGCATAGATTACCGACCTCTGACAGCTGGCGGAAAGGTTTTACAGTAGGGTGCTGGCATAGATGAACACGGTCACCGAAGCTAGGTGGGGTGTTTGCCCCGAGTAAATGACATTTAAATTTCAAAATCTAGAAGGGGGGTCCTAGGGGGTCGAACACGAACTCCCCCTAGCTTTCTAGGGGGGCCAACCCGGGGTGGAAGATTTTAAAACCTGGAGGGGGTCAGGTCAGGTCGGGTCCAACGTCCGAAGCAAAATACTTTTAAACCATTAAAGGTTTAATAATAGTTTTTTTATAAGATAATACTACATTTTATTGAATAAAAAGCTATATTTCGGTATAAAAAAAGGTGTAAAAACATGAATTTGTGTTAAAAATTCACGCTTTTGGAAAATTTAGTACAAAAAAGGTACTCAAAATTTTCTCGAAGGTAGGGAGGGGGGTTAAATTTAAAAATCTAGAGGGGGTCAGGGGTAAATAATTCGAAAATTTGGGGGGAGAGCCCCCCGGATTTTTTCCTAGGGGAGGGGGCAAAATTTCGAGGCTAGGAGGGGGGTTGACCCCACCCTAACCCCCCTTGTTCATCAATGGGTGCTGGGATTTTTGACAGTTAAGGGGAGGTCCATGCCATACCTTAGTGTGTGATATTTCAAAAGAAACAGTATAGGGTGCAGGGATCAGGGGTCAGCCCGGAGGCACTTTGGATGAGGAGGGGGAGATAAAATAATAAATTCGTATAAAAATATTGCGTTTAAATCATTTCTTTCAAGATTTAACCCTTTAAATGCACTAATAAAGTTTTTAGTAATAAATTTTATCTTTATTTTTAGAGGTTTTGCTTAGGTTTAGGGAACAATTAAAACATTGTTTTTATATACGTTTTGATTGATTGAGGAAGGGGCAAGGGGGTTAAAAACAGTGGTTGGGGGAGGGGTTGCCTCGCCAAGGGTTTTAATGGGGGGTCAAAATCGGTCTTGGGGAGAGGCGTAGCCCTCCAGGGGTCTTGTGGGGAGGTGGTGGAAGGCCACACGGTAACCCTCAATGATCTATAACCGCCATGAGTGCCCGACCTACCAAGCTTAGGGAGAGAGGGAATATTTTTCCTTAGGGTAAAAGGCAAAATTCAACTAGGGGAATGTACGAGCACTTTTGGGAGTAAACCTTAAAAAGCGTCTGGGGCATACATGGTCAAGGCGGGGTTAATTCTCCCCCCCCCCCAATTCTGAGAAGGGGGGTTTAACCCATAGGTGGGCAGCCTCTCGGATTTTTTTTTTTGGGGGGGTATAGGGAGGGGGTCAAATTTTAGGGGGGCTGTCTGGCAAGACCCAAATTTTGAGGATGGGTGTACCCAATATTTACACGCTGCTTTAAAATGGACTTAAAACGCGTAAAAAAACGTAAAACAAGCTTATAAATGCTTTAAAACTGTGTAAAATTAAAATAAGACCTTATTGCAACTTATAAATTTTATTTTTTAATTCTTTTAATAATAATGTGTTTATATATTCTTAGAATTAGATTAGAAATCATAGTTTTTTTATAATTACATAATAATAGAATAGTAATTATATCATCTTGATTATAAAGTCAAGTATCACAAGCTTTTTAATCCATAATCTTACATTTAATTAAAGATTATATACATACATGGGCGTAGCCAGGGGGGCGGTCCCTTTTTTGTCGGCAAAGAGAAAAATTTGGAGTTCGACCCCCCTTTTCGGTTGCCAAGGATAAAAATTTGGGGGGTCTAGAACAGTGGCGTGCTCAGAATTTTATTTGGGGGGAAGCGGTCTGGGGAGGGGTAAATACTAACTCTGAAGAGGGGGCTGGGGGCGGCAGCCCCCAGATATGGGGGTCTGGGGGACGAGAGGCCCCCAGCGGGGTCAAGGGGCAGAGCCAGACCTGTGCACTGCCCCCCCCCCCCGGGGTTAAAACGGGGGGGGGGGGGGCAATTCCAAAACGGGGGGGGGGCACGGGGGGGGCAACTTTTTTGAAACGGGGAGGCAATAAAACGGGGGGCAAGCAGGGGGGAAAGAGAAAAAAAAGAGAAAAAAAGGAGAAAAAAAGAGAAAAAAAGAAGGGAAAAGGGAAAAAAGGGACAAAAAAAGCGGAAATAAGGTAAAAATAGGTCTAAAATGGCTTAAAATACATTGAAATAGGCTAAAAACTGCAAAAAATTAGCGATGATGGCGTCATCATAGGTCAAAAATGGCGTCATATTTTTAGGGTACTTTTTCATTTTTTGTCGGGGGGGGGGGGGGCAATAAAACGGGGGGGGGGGGCAAATCCTCCAATAAAACGGGGGGGGGCATTTTCAGACCGTGCACAGGTCTGCAGAGCCCCTTGTCAGGGGGGTCTGAGGGGCAGAATGCCCCCCGGGGGGAGAAAATTTTTAATTTAAGGCGCCAAAATACACTAGAAATTTTAATTCCAGATGTTTATTACAAAATTCAAGGGTTTTTTTTATTTCTTTACATTTAAAACAGGTGTTTAAAACGTTAATAAAAGGTTAATAATGTTTAATTAATGTTTGTTGAATAATAAGAGAAAAAATGATGTATATGACATAAACAAGGAAATAAATACTCCGCGCGAAGCGCAGAAAATTTTTTTAGTCCTTTTATAACGCTTAAAAATTTTTCTCCGGGAGGCGAATTCGGGGGGGGGGGTTTCCCCGGGTACCCCAAATTTAAGGGGGGGGGTGTCAGCAAAATCCGAAATTTCGGGGGGGGGGTATAACCCCCCCACCCCCCCCCCCCCCTGCTCACCTATGGTTTACCCCGCCACACTCAGAAGTGGGGGAGAGAAAAGGTTACCTACCCCCCCCTAATTTTGGAAAAATGAAGAAAAAACGTCTTTAAAATGAATTCTAACTGCCTCAAAACTTAAGTTTTAAGGTCAAAATGAATGTTTTAAACAATAAAAAGCTCTAAAATGCAATAAAAATGGCTTTTTGACCTAAAATTAGCGTGTTTTTTTACCTATATTTTTCCTTTAAAATCGAAAAACGATATGGGTAAAATGCATTCCAAAAAAAAACGATATGAGTATTTTGCGTTTCTCGGGTTTTAACCCCCCCCCAATTTATAGTTTAACCCCCCCTCCCCACTTCGGACGAACTTGCCCATGTATGTTACACACATCACAATTAAGGAAAAATTAAAAAAAATGGCGTTTTTTACTTATCTATCTTCTAAATCGAAAAACGATATGAGTAAAATGCACGTCAGAAAAAAACAATGGGTAAAAAAATGCAATTATCGAATTATAAAACCCCTCCTCAAATTCAGGTTTAACTCATGTG